>OX344728.1:38633765-38905226 GCA_947034835.1 Ballota nigra | reverse complement strand
TCCCCCGCCCGCTCGCCTCGGGTGCCCGGGCTCGAACCACGCGAGACACTTTTTTTTTGTATAGGCTCGGTAATTTGCGACGGCTAAATTCCGTCGCAAATATTGAATTTTGCGACGGAAAACACCCCGTCGCAAATTATAACAGAAAAAAAATATATATATAAACATTTGCGACGGAATGTGGCCGTCGCAAATGTTGTTGGCCCGATCGGGTCTAACCCGAAAGATTTGCGACGGACAATAATTTTGTGCGACCCGGCCGGGTCTGACCCGCAAATTTTGCGACCGATTTATCCGTCGTTAATTTGTGACGGACGGCAAAATCCATCGCAAAAATTAGCTACGACTGTTTTAGGAACGGATACGTGTCCGTCGCAGAATCCGTCGCAAAACACTGTTTGCGACGGATTTTCCGTCGCAAATTCCGTCGCAGAAGAGTGTTTTTTTGTAGTGATATGTACAGAAGATTTAAAATCTTATTAACAAAGAGTAATCACTTAATTGGGTGAAAAAAAATCATGGTAAGAGGGAAATATTTTTATTTTGGACACTAACTAGGGACGAGTGTCTAGACTAGGACACCATGCAGGTAATTTTTGGCTCCCCAAAATAGTACTCCCTCCGTCCAATAATTATTTGTACACTTTCCTTATTCGTCCGTCCCACAATTGTTTGCACACCCATAACAAGGAAATATTTTTATAAACTCCACCCTCACAATATTTATATATTTACAAAAATTGTCATTACTTTTTTTCTTTTGGGCCCATAATACACTCAATTCAATCACTTTCTTCACTTTATACCCCACAAAACACTATTCATTACACTTTTGTCTTAAAAGTTGTGCCTAAACTATAGTGCAAACACTTGTGGAACGGAGGGGGTACAAAATATCTTTTAACATCAATTTCAAGATGAAATTAACAGATTTTGGGGTTTTTCTTATCTTATGTGATCGTGTCTTTCACCTCATAACATATTTAACATATTTAACATTTCTTTTTAATAAAATCTAAATATTAATAATATCTAAGGCGCGCATAGTTTTATATGCACCAAGTGCACAGTGTAATTCAAGTATATATATCTTTTAAAAGTTATCCCTGCTATTACTAAAAATTATTTACACTTGCTTCTTTCTTTCTTTTATTTTTTGACAGAAAAAAAAAGTTACAAAGGTAACTTTTTAGCAATAAGAGGAGTATAACTTTTCAATAATCATAAGAGTAACTTTTTAAAAATACATTTGAGTTAGACGATGCACTTGGTGCACAAGAGACTTACTCAATATTTAATAATAGATATTTAGATTATATTGTTTAAGATAATTAATAGTGATTTTTTTTATCAAGAAATAAAGTTTATTCATAAATCAGGGGTATAAGAGATACCCAAAAAAATGAATTACAGAAGGTTTGGAGATAACATGCCATAAGGCAGAAAAAATAAGCGCCTAGTTTACAAACAAAACCCCTGAGCAGACAAGACATAATTATTGTATGATATATTTTGATTTTGCGGCTTCTTCACTTGATTTAGTACCAGATTCTAGACTTCAACTTCTCCAATAACTCAGTAATCTGTCAAGACTTATTATGAAATTGTATCTTGTTTCTTGCTTTCCATAATGTTAATCGATTTTGATTCACAAGAAAATTTATAATCGGAAATCGGAATTATGACAACAGCTAAAGAACGAAATTGAAATCAACTGAAATTAAGAACACCAGATTACGTGGTTCGGAGAAAATACTCCTACATCCACGGGATCGGAGAAGATCGATCTTTCACTAAGAAGAATAGAGAATTTACAATTCACTCAATCTCGCAATATATCTCTGTATGTGTGCACTCAATTCACTCTTCTTACTTCTCTAAGTTGAGAAGAACCCTTTATATAGTTACAGAGATTGAGATGAACCCTAGATTCACGAATTCTCATATGTTAGGTAGTTATCCAGCTGGCTAACGACTTCAATAACCGCTATAGTTAATTCAGTTAGAATCGTCATCGCGTTAGCTACAATTTGGTGTAATTCGCGAGTAACGATATTCAGAGCAGATGACTTGACCTCCTCTTGCTCTGGTCATACTCATCTGGCTCTGGTCTCTTCTACCTGACTCCTCTGGTCTTCCTCCTCTGCCAGACTCCACTGGTCAGTCTCATCTGGTCCAACTCCTCTGATACCCCAAAATGACTAACTCCTACGGCTAACACTTTAACAACCCAGTTTCTATTGAAACTCAAGCACAACAGGTTAGATACTTCACATATGACTCTTCACAATTCTCCACCTCAGATGAGAAATATCAATCCTCTCTTCCTCTCCTCCATGCTCCAGTTTAGGTTAAAGAACATCTCATACACTCATCTTTACCAATTCAATACAGAATTTGAATTTTGTACCTGGTAAAGACTTTGTGCACATATCTGCAGCATTGTCCTATGTAGATATCTTCTAAATCTGGATCACTCCTTTGTCAATGATTTCTCTTACAAAGTGCAATCTTACATCAATGTGCTTTGATCTCTCATGTAACATTTGATGTTTAACCAGATGAACAACACTCTAATTATCACAATGAATGACCACAGTCTTTTGATTTATGCCAAAATCCTTGATAATGTCTTTCAACCACAAAGCCTCCTTAACAGCCTCAAAGACTGCAACAAACTCTGCTTCTGTAGTAGATAATGCAACCACACTCTGAAGAACAGATTTCCAGCTAACAGCAATATTGTAAAGAGTAAAGATATACCCAGTTAAGGATTTTTCTAGTATCCAGATTAGAAGCAAAATCAGAATCTACAAATCCTTCTAGTGGACTCTTCTGGTCAGTCATCTTTTCAAACATCAAACCCAAATCAGATGACCCTAAAAGATATCTGAATATCCATTTCAAAGTTTCCCAATGTAATTTTCTAGGATTATACATGTATCTGTTTACCATACCCAATGAGTAAGCCAAGTCTGGTTTGCTGCAGACCAGATCATACATCAAGCTTCCAACCCCATTTGCATAAGATACTTTCATCATAGTCTTCTTTTCTTCTTCAGACTTTGGTTCTATCTCTTTAGATAGTTTAAACTGTTGTCCCAGAGGAGTTGACACAGACCTACTCTCATGCATGTTAAACATCTTCAGGACTTTCTCAATGTAACTCTTCTGGGATAAGAATAGTATTCCAGCTGCTCTGTCCCTAAGAATACCCATTCCAAGAATCCTCTTAGCATTTCTCAAATCCTTCATATCAAATCTGGCACTTAACTTCTTTTTTATACTCTGAATTTTCAACAGGTTCTTACTGGCAATAAGCATGCCATCTACATAAATCAGAAGATAGGCTATCACATCACTCCCCTGTTTTTCCAAATATACACAAGTGTCATACTTGCTTCTTACAATACCAATGGATAACATAACTTCATTGAACTTCTTGTGCCATTGTCTTGGACTTTGCTTGAGGCCATACTATGATTTCTTGAGTAGACACACCTTTCCTTCTCCTCCTGGTTCAACAAACCCTTCTGGCTGATGCATCTATAGTTTCTCAATAAGATCGTCATGCAGGAAAGCTGTCTTCATATCAAGTTGTTGTAGCTCCAGATCATCTTGGACTACTCTGCTCAGAAGTAGTCTAATTGAACAATATTTAACCGCAGGTGAAAACACCTCATTGTAGTCAATCCCTTCTCTTTGAGTAAATCCTCTGGCCACTAACCTGGCTTTAAACCTCACTTGATCCTTCACACCTCATTTGCAACTGATTAGCTTCTGCTTAGATGGCTTGTCAACAAGAATCCAAGTATGATTCTTCTTAAGAGACTCCATCTCTTCCATCATGGCTGTAATCCATGACTCTCTATCATCACACTCAAGAGCTTCTTTGTTGCTTTTAAGTTCTTGGTAAACTATGACTTCTGCTGTAACAAGTGCATAGGAGACCAGATCAACACGACCAAATCTTGCAAGAGGATGTATTTGTCTTCTGGATCTGTCTCTAGTCAGACTATAATTTCTCAAGTCTATTTCTGGCACTTCTTCCTCCTCTTCTTCTGGTGTATTATTCTCATCAGATAACTCATTATCTCCTGCTTCCTGCTTTGGTTCAGAACCAGATGAGTTATTCTGTTTGTCATAATCAGGCTCCACCTTAACTTGAGTAATTGGCTAAAAAATAACACCATCTATCTCTTCAGCTAATGGCTCTACATCACCTCAACCAGATTTGTATCCCATCTGTGATTCATTGAACACTACATCTCGGCTGGTGATATACTTCTGGTTCCCAGGCTCTAGACACCACAACTTATACCCTTTAACACCCTTTTGATACCCAATGAAAACACATTTTAAAGCTCTAGGTTCAAGTTTATCTTGCTTCACATGAACATAAGCTAGGCATCCAAATACTTTCAACTTTGAGTAATCTGATATCTTTCCATACCAGATCTCATCTGGGGTTTTAAACTCAATAGCAGATGATGACACTTTATTAATGAGATACACAGCTGTGTTAACAGCTTCACCCCAAAAACTCTTAGGTAAATGAGCATCAGATCATAATATACACTTAACCCTTTCCAGAATAGTTATGTTCATTCTCTCAGCTAGACCATTCTGATGGGGGTTTGAAGGAATAGTTTTATGCCTAGTAATACCCTTCTTCCTACAAAATTGTTGAAACTCTTCTGATAGAAATTCAAGCCCATTATCAGTCCTTAAGTGTTTAATTGTTCTGCCCCTCTTATTCTCAAGTTCAGTCAACCATTCTTTGAACTTAGAGAAGGCATCACTCTTCTGTTTGAGAATGTAAACTCAAACCTTTCTGGAATAATCATCAATAAGGGTAAGGAAGTACCTGCTTCCACCATAAGTGGATACCCTTGCTGGTCCCCATACATCAGAATGTATGTAATCCATAACCTCCTTGGTGGTATGCTTCCCCTTCTGGTACGCTTGCTTCTTTAATTTCCCCAGAACACACCTCTCACAGAATTCCAGCTTACATATCCTCTTCCCAGGGATTGCTCCCTTCTTGGATAACTCCACCAGACCCTTCTCACCAACATGTGTCAATCTCTTGTGCCACAAGTTGACATCAGAAGACTCCATAGCAACATCATCTGATCCTGTTACTGTTCTGCCTATCAAAGTATACAAACCATTATTGATTATACCCCTCATAACAATCCTTTCAGACTTGGTTATTAACAGAACTCCCTTGTCTGTCTTGAATTCAAAACCTTTAGAATTCAATGTACTAAGAGAAACAAGATTTCTCTTCAGGCCAGGTACAAATCTTACCTCAGATAAGATCATATCAACTCCATCAACATCTTGATCTTGATAGAACCAGATCCTTGCACTCTATAACTCTCATCATTACCCAAAAACAAGACCTCCATCAAGCTTCTCAAGATTCAGGAACCATTCTTCATGTGGACACATATGAAAAGTACAACCAGGGTCCAGGACAGCTGCATTTAGTCTCTCATGACTAACCATCAAGACTTCTGCACTATCATACCCTTCAACCTCCACCACATTTGCATTTCCATCTCGATCATCTTGACTGTCTTTCTTCCTCCTTTATGGGAAATTCTTTCTCAGATGACCTTCCTTGTGGCAAGTGAAACACTTTCTCTTTTCAACAAAACCAGTTTTCTTCTCACCCTTATTCCCCTTTCCACCATCCTTCTTCTTGGATTTAAACCTATTCTTCTTCTTGGATTGAACATTCAATCCTTCAGCAGACTTTTTCCCTTCAGTCTGGATCTGTAGAAACTTGGTTTTCAGGGCAGTTTGAATATCATCAAACATCACCTGATCTTGTCTTCCAAATAGCAAGGCATCTTTGAAATTCTCCAGAGACTTAGGTAGAGAATTCAATAGCATTAATGACTTGTCCTCATCATCAATAGTAACATCCAAACTCTCCTAATCATCCACCAATCTGTTGAACTCATCCAACTGATCACCAATTTTCTTGTATTCACTCATCTTGAAGACTTGAAGCTTCTATTTCATGTATAACTTGTTCGTAACAGATTTGGTCAGGTATAACTGCTCCAGTTTATTCTAGACTTCAAGAGCGGTTTTCTCCTTCGATACTTCCCTCAACGGTTTATCCCCAAGACACAAGATAAGCGCACTGTGCACTTTCCTCTTGTTCTCCTCCATCTTTGCCGGATTAGTTCCAGAAGCCACCTGATCCGATGGCAACAATGCTTTGTACAAACCGTTGTGTACCAGGAGAGCCTTCATCTTAATCTTCCATAAACTGAAACTGTTCTTCCCCGTGAACTTCGCAATGTCGAACTTAGTTGAAGCCATGATTGCTTCCCACAGACGGCACCACTTATTAATCGGTTTTGATTCACAAGAAAACTTGTAATCGGAAATCGGAATTATGACAACAGCTAAAGAACGAAATTGAAATCTACTGAAATTAAGAACACCAGATTTACGTGGTTACTCCTACATCCACGGGATCGGAGAAGATCAATATTTCACTAAGAAGAATAGAGAATTTACAATTCACTCAATCTCGCAATATCTCTCTGTATGTGTGAACTCAATTCACTCTTCTTACATCTCTCAGTTGAGAAGAATCCTTTATATAGTTACAGAGATTGAGATGAACCCTATATTCACGAATTTTCATATGTTAGGTAGTTATCCAGTTGGCTAACGACTTCAATAACCGCTTTAGTTGATTCAGTTAGAATCGTCTTCGCGTTAGCTTTAATTTGGTATAATTCGCGAGTAACGATATTCAAAGCAGATGACTTGACCTCCTCTGGCTCTGGTCTCTTCTACCAGACTTCTATGGTCTTCATCCTCTGCCAGACTCCTCTGGTCAGTCTCATCTGGTCCAACTCCCCTGGTACCCAAAAATGACTAACTCCCACGTCTAACACTTTAACAACACAGTTTCTATTGAAACTCAAGCACAACAGGTTAGATACTTCACATATGACTCTTCACACATAATATCCACACGCCACATTTCCAAATACTTTACCTTTCTTTCCATTGAGCAATCTGCTAAAAAGGAGTAGGTTACTTGTTGGACCAAATGGTAAAGCTAAATTTATTCATATTTATTTTATACACTTCATCCATAACTTGCAAGTGAATATGACATGATTTACAGATTCAGGCTCCAAGCCACAAAAAGTGCAAAGATGATTGGTTTGATCAGCTACTACATTCTTGTTAATGAACTTCTTGCAATTTGGAATTCTATCCCAAAATACTCTCCGCACATGAATTATTATCTTCAATGGAGTAACTTTGTTCCAGAGCTTTTTTAATATGCCCTTCTCTTCCAAATCTCCCTGTCTTTCTAATTCCAGCAGCTTTTCATATGACTCCTTCCTCGAGTAGGAATAGTTGCTCGCTCATTTCCATCTTCACTTATTTGTTACACCTTGAGCTAAGGGATACCTGTTAATCAAGACTATCATGTCATTAGGTAAATGCATTTCTCTCTCAAATAACGGACGCCTCCACTTCCACACCCAAACCCCTTCTCTTCACTCCCCCATATCACTCACTCTCACAGACTTCTCCCTACAGAGATGATATAACCTCGGAAAAACATATTTAAGTGGTAAATTCCTTGCTCAACCATCCTCCCAAAAGAAATAGTCCCTCCCTTCCCCTATCTTTTTCACTAGACCCGATAAAAATCACTTAGAATCACCCTCACCCGTCGCCCTCTAGACTTTCCCCCACCACCCCGTTTATTTTCTAATCCTTCCCGGACTTCCACGACTTAAACCCTCACCCCGTGCTAAGACCCCATGTAGACTCGATCACTCTATACCATAGGTTGTTTCTCTCATTATAAAACCTCCACACTAATTTTCCCAATTATACATTATTAATCACAAATAGTTTTCCATTTAATCCAATAGATTTTGTATCACACACTTTTCCAGCCCAAAAGAAGCATAACTGAAGTTTGTTATTTCTCTCAAGGCTTTAACAGAAGCTCTATAAGTGGACAAGTAATATACAAGGATAGACGAGAGAATCAAAGTAAGGCGTCATTCGATCAAAAGACTCAAGATTTCCCACTTCCTAAATCGATTTCTTCACTTTCTGAATTACATACTCCCAATTTTTGAACTGCCTATGTGAACAATCAACTTTAACCCCAGGATAAGAGAAATGAAGATACTCAATTCTACATTTGAGCACATTAGCAGATTTGCCCATCTTCTCCTCATCCACATTGAAGCCAAAAATACTGCATTTTTTCCTTATTGATTTTAGTTCCGAAACACTCTCCAAATTATTGAGAAAACGTTTAAGAAATCAAATGTTTTCTAATGAACTTTCACCCATAAAAATCGTGTCGTCTGCAAATTGACGGTGAGATAGCTCCACCACCCAAGATCCGACATAGACCGGTTCAAAGAGCACACCCCCACCGCCTTTTTTAGCATGATACTAAGGCCTTCTACTGCAATGAGGAATAGAAAGTGGATAAGGGAATCACCTTGACGGAGGCCTCTTTCCAATTGTAACTCTTCGGTTGGACTCCCTTTAACTAGAATTGAGGTATGAGTTGAGGTAATACATTTCGTAATCCACCTATCATGAAAATTGAAGCGCCTCATCATATGCTTCCAGACAAATTGAACCGTCAAAATATAAAACTCTCACCTTCTTACAAGAACTATAATTATTCTTGGGGGAAATAAAAAAAATGGATGCATATGAAGGTTGGGAAAGGTAATTTGGTTCGGAGATTGAAAGAAGAATCATAACAAAATTAAGCATTTAGAGAAAAAATTGTAAAATTTTAATTTTGAAATCTGAATTTCAAATTCACAACCAGCTCATTTATTTGTTAATTTTGCATGAATGGGAGCGGAATTGATCATGTGTTGATCAACGGACACAAGTTTATATGTCCAACACAGATTTGATAATGATACGTAGGCAAGGGGTTCATTATTATTTTAATTGATTATTTAAATGTGTTTATGTGTCATTATCATATTTATGTTATTAACGCATAAATAATTCAATATTTAAAAGTGAGTTAGAAATACAAGAATACAAATAGCATTTAAACAATAGGAAATGCATGCACTGCAGGATATGTTAATCAGTTTTGATTTACAAGAAAACTTGTAATCGGGAATCGGAATATGACTATCGCTTAAGAACGAAATTAAAATCAACAATAAGAACACCTGATTTATGTGGTTCATAGATGAATACTCCTACATCCAAGGGATCGGAGAGAATCGACATTCCACTAAGATAAGAATAGAGATTACAATTCACTCTAGCTCACACGCTCTCTGTGTTTTTCACTCAATTCAATGTTTCTCACTCGCTCTATTGATGAATTCTCTTCTCTCAGTTAGAGAAGTACCCTTTTTATAATTACAGAGATTGAGATGAACCCTAGGTTAAATTCAGTTGTAACAAACTCAAATGTGAGGTAGTTATCCAGCTGGCTTAACAACTTCAATAACCGCTTAAGTTGATTCAGTTAGAACCGACATTGCGTTAGCTTCAATTTGGTGTAATTCGCGAGTAACGAACTTTTGGATCAGATGACTTGACCTCCTCTGGTTCTGGTCACTTCTACCAGACTCCTCTAGTAGACTCCTCTGGTCAGCCTCACCTGCCAGACTCCTCTAATCTAGACTCCTCTGATCAACCTCATCTGCCAGACTCCTCTGGTCCAGACTCCTCTGATCAGCCTCATCTGGTCCAACTCCTCTGGTACCCCAAATTGACTAACTCCCACGGCTAACACTTTAACAACATAGATTTCTATTTAAACACATGCACAACAAATTACATACTTCACATATGACTCTTCACAATTCTCCACCTCAGATGAGAAGTATCAATCCTCTCTTCCTCTCCTCCATACTCCAGCTTGGGCTAAGGAACATCTCATACATTCATCTTTACCAATTAAATACAGAATTTGAACTTCGTACCTGGCAAAGACTTTGTACACATATCTGCAGCATTATCCTCTGTAGACATCTTTTAGATCAGAACCACTCCTTTGTCAATGATTTCCCTTATAAAATGTAACCTTACAGCAATGTGCTTTGATCTCTCACGGAACACTTGATGTTTAACCAGATGAACAACACTCTGATTATCACAATGAATGACCACAACCCTTTGATTTATGCCAAAATTCTTGATAATGCCTTTCAACCAAAAAACCTCCTTAACAACTTCAGAGACTGCAACAAACTCTGCTTCTGTAGTAGATAATGCAACCCCACTCTGCAGAACAGATCTCCAGCTAGCAGCAGTATTATAAAGAGTAAAGATATACCCAGTTAAGGACCTTCTGGTATCCAGATTAGCAGCAAAATCAGAATCTACAAATCCTTCTAGTGGATTCTTCTGGCCAGTCATCCTTTCAAACATCAAACCCAGATCAGATGACCCTTTAAGATATCTGAATATCCATTTCAAAGCTTCCCAATGTAATCTTCTAGGATTGGACATGTATCTGCTTACCATACTCAATGAATAAGCTAAGTCTGGTCTGCTGCAGACCAGAGCATACATCAAGCTTCCAACCACATTTGCATAAGGTACTTTCATCATAGTCTTATTTTCTTCTTCAGACTTTGGTTCCATCTCCTTAGATAGTTTAAACTGTTGTCCCAGAGGAGTTAACACAGACCTACTCTTATGCATGTTAAACCTCTTCAGGACCTTCTCAATGTAACTCTTCTGGGATAAGAATAGTCTTCCAGCTGCTCTGTCCCTAAGAATATCCATTCCAAGAATCCTTTTAGCATTTCCCAAGTCCTTCATATCAAATCTGGCACTTAGCTTCCTTTTGATACTCTGAATTTTCAACAGACTCTTACTAGCAATAAGCATGTCATCTACATAGATCAGAAGATAGGCTATCACATCACTTCCTTGTTTTACCAGATATACACAAGTATCATACTTGCTTCTTACAAACCCAGTGGATAGCATAACTTCATTGAAATTCTTGTGCCATTGTCTCGGACTTTGCTTGAGGTCATACAATGATTTCTTGAGTAGACACACATTTCTTTCTCCTTCTGGTTCAACAAATCCTTCTGGCTGGTGCATGTATAACTTCTCAATAAGATCCCCATGCAGGATAGCTGTCTTTACATCAAGCTGCTATAGCTCCAGATCATCTTGGACTACTCTGCTCAAAAGTAATCTGATTGAACAATGCTTGACCACATGTGAAAACACTTCATTGTAGTCAATCCCTTCTCTTTGAGTAAATCCTCTAGCCACTAACCTGGCTTTAAACCTCACTTGATCCTTCACACCAGACTCAAGCTTCCATTTAAACAACCATTTGCAATTGATTAGCTTCTTCTTAGCTGGCTTGTCAACAAGAATCCAAGTATGACTCTTCTTAAGAGACTCCATCTCTTCTGTCATGGCTATGATCCATGACTCTCTATCATCACACTCAAGGGCTTCTTTGTAGCTTTTAGGTTCTTGATATACTATGGCTTCTGATGTAACAAGTGCATAAGAGACCAGATCCACATGACCAAATCTTGCAGGAGGATGTATTTGTCTTCTTGTTCTGTCTCTTGTCAGGCTATAATTTCTCAAGTCTGCCTCTGGCACTCCTTCCTCCTATTCTGCTTGTGCACTATCCTCATCAGATGACTCATTATCTCCTGCTCCCTACTCTGGTTCAGAATCAGATGAGCTACCTTGTTTATCATGATCAGACTCCACCTCAACTTGAGTAATTGGCTCAGAAATAACACCATCTATCTCTTCAGCTAATGGCTCTCCATCACCTCCACCAGACTTGTATCCCATCTGTGATTCATTGAACACTACATCTCTGCTGGTAATACACTTCTGGTTCCCAGGCTCTAGACACCACAACTTATACCCTTTAACACCCTTTGGATACCCAATGAAAACACATTTTAAGGCTCTAGGTTCAAGTTTGTCTTGCTTCACATGAACATAAGATAGGCATCCAAATACTTTCAACTTCGAGTAATCTGATATCTTTCCATACCAGATCTCATCTAGGGTTTTAAAATCAATAGCAGATGATGGCACTTTATTAATGAGTACACAGTTGTGTTAACAGCTTCACCTTAAAAACTCTTAGGTAAATGAGCATCAGATAACATACACCTAACCCTTTCCAGAATAGTTCTATTCATTCTCTCAGCTAGACCATTATGCTGGGGGTTTGAAGGAATAATTTTATGCCTAGTAATATTCTTTTTCCCTACAAAATTGTTGAAACTCTTCTGATAGAAATTCAAGCCCATTATTAGTTCTTAAGTGTTTGATAGTTCTGCCCCTCTTATTCTCAAGTTCAATCAACCATTCTTTGAACTTAGAGAAGGCGTCACTCTTTTGTTTAAGAATGTAAACACAAACTTTTCTGGAATAATCATCAATAAGGGTAAGGAAATACTTGCCTCCACCATAAGTGGATACCCTTGCTGATCCCCATACATCAGAATGTATGTAATCCATCACCTCCTTGGTGGTATGCTTCCCCTTCTGGTATGCTTGCTTCTTTGATTTCCCCAGAACACACCTCTCACAAAATTCCATCTTACATATCCTCTTCCCAGGGATTGCCCCCTTCTTGGATAACTCCACCAGACCCTTCTCACCAACATGTGTCAATCTCTTGTACCACAAGTTGACATCGGAAGACTGCATAGCAACATCAGCTGATCATGTTACTGTTCTGCCTATCAAAGTATACAAACCATGCTTGATTATACCCCTCATAACAATCCTTCCAGACTTGGTTATTGATAGAACTCCCTTGTCTTTAGAATTCCATTGGTTCTTTCCCTCCGACAGCATTCATCATTCTTAAGAAGGCTTGGTTTCTTCTTTCTATTGTCTCATGATCCAACGGTAATCTCTCTTCGCTCGTATTGCCTTGTGAGCGTGTTTTCATAAACCTGAAACACTAACAAAAGAATAAAAACGCAACTGCCGAATACGTACGAAATAAAACAGAAAAGTAAAGCACTCACTACTAACTACTAAGCTATCGACAAGTCCTATTCAAAAGACATACAACGCCATCCCCGGTAACGGCGCCATTGACTTGAAGCAAAAATACTAACTTCTACTAGTAGATTCCCCGCAAGCGTACAGGTTCACTATAGTATGAGTAAGTATAGCGACCAAGTATATCGAACCCAAGGGAAAGTGTGTATGCAAATAGATCCCTGAAGATCTACGCGTCGTAGCTAATATGAGTGTATGTTTTTGGATTTTGAAGAAGTAATTTTAAACTCAAATAAACTAAATAAACTAAAGAATAAGAGAAACAAATTAACTAAGGTTTGTGTTCAAGTAAGAGATGGTGATGCTTAGGATAGGAATCCCTACGTATACTAACGGAGAAGGTACATAATCAAGATAATCGTGACGCACAAGAGATAACCTAAGTAAAAGATTGTAAGATGAAAGCTCAAGACTTAATACCCTAAAACTTTATCCTAGCAATCGACTTCACTAATCCACTAACGAGATAATAGATTGTGCTTAATTAACGAGACCCTAATTTAAACTAAGGTGATGCGGTCGTCCTCCTTAGAAAAACTGGTAGATTAATTAACCCTTTCTAAACCCTTTCATTAAGCCTACTCGTTGTTAAAGAGTGATAAGATCGTCCTCTCTCTAACACTTTTCGAACGAAATTCAAGAATAAAGTTAAGACTAATTTTAAGAATTCATTAATTAAGAGAATTAAAACCCTAACGTCAAGAATTACCCTAATTACGTACCCACAACCTACTTCTACGAGTTCATCCTACCCTAAGCATGCAAGGTTTTTAGCTAGACATGGTTTTGACAATAACGAAAGCAATAGAAAAAGTGACGAACATAAACATGATGATTAGAACGAATAAAAGATCAAACATAAACTAGGGTTTAAAGAAGTACTTGCAAAGAATTGAAATTTAATTAATGAAAATGAAGTTTAAAGTGTTTAACGTAATTGAACTAATGAAAAGAATCTGAAAAACGAAAATAAACTAAGAATTCGTGTTAAAACCTCGATTAAATGTAAAGTAAACCTTGCTCCTCTCCTTCCTCTCCAAAAATGAACTCTAAAAGTAATAATCTATCAAGTGGTAAGTGGTAGTCTGTAAAAACGAGCTCGGGACGAGTATATATAAGTCTTGGGCCGAATCGGGAACTCGTGGGCCGAAAAACGCATCCGGAAGCATAAAAGTTGGAAGCACTCGAGCACACATGCTCAAGCGGTGGCGCTCGAGCAGTGTAGCTCGAATGGTGCAATCGCTCGAGCGCCTCCGCTCGAGCTGGTCGAATGGTGCAATTTTGGGGCGCTCGAGCAACACGCTCGAGCTGCTCGAGCGCGAGAAATCTTCTGTATGTTTTTAGCATTCGAGCAACGTGCTCGAGCGCTAGTGCTCGACCTGAGCCACTCGAGTGACTCCAAAATTTCCAAAAGTAACACTTTTCTTCTTTCACACTAATACCAATCGTATTTCTTCAATATCTTCTCATCCGGGCATCCGTTTGAGTCGATTCAAAGTCCTACGAAGTCTGTTTTTTGTCCTCGATTTTCCTATGAGCATCAAAGAGACAAATTCATCAATGTTTAGAAATAATGCTCAATTGACTCTAAATACTCGACAAAACCGACCAAAACTAGGGTATTTCGAACGACGAATAATGACAATTTCACGCCTAATTACGCTAGACCTTTCATGGTCCATAGCGAGAGACTCGAGAAGTTATCGGGTAAGAATTAAAAAAAATGGCAAAAGAGAATGCTATTTTTTTATCACCTTGTGGTTGGCAAGGTTTGTCACTGAGGATCCGTTTGCGTTCGTTAAAAATAATACGCAAAATGAAGATGTCAGTGACAAATGGTGGCGATGGGAATAAAGTCTCATGGTTGATTAAAGTCGGTTGTTGATGAGAATCATGAACCGGATTGCAATGAGCCTTTTTCCAAATGAAGCACTAATTTGAAATAAGAATTGGTGGCTTTTCGAGAAAAATTGAATTGAAATGCCCGTGGTGGCGTTCAAGTCTGTCGCGATTTGAGTAAATCGGCGATTAACGTTGTTGTTTCGAGAGAAAGTGACATGAATGGTCATGTCTCTCTCCGCCCCTTGAAATGTTAAATGACAAGTAAGTTGAGCCATGCGTTTTAATTTATTTTGGGTTGAAGATCATAATTATATGATTGACCCAAATTAAATTAATGAGGATATTGACTAGTTTAGCCGAGTGCATAGGTCTGTTGTTGGTTTCAATTGGTCAAATTGATGAATTCAGGCTGAAATTCAAATTTTAGTTGAATTGCTGAGAGAAACATGAGACAAAATTAATTGAATTTTGGACCGGATAATATTATGGAAATAGTAATAATACTTGAGGTATTAAATACTTTTCCATGAATTTGGATTCCTTGATATCAAAATAATAATTTGATATGGGATCAAATATTATTTGTGCTAGAGACATAAATTATTTTTGGATTTAGTCCAAAAGTTTAAGTTGTATAATTCGCTTGAGATTTGCTCGCGAATTAATAGTGGCATTAAGGCCTCATTTGAAACTGTGCTTTGAGAGCA
Source organism: Ballota nigra (assembly GCA_947034835.1). Classification (NCBI taxonomy): domain Eukaryota; kingdom Viridiplantae; phylum Streptophyta; class Magnoliopsida; order Lamiales; family Lamiaceae; genus Ballota; species Ballota nigra. Next base: position 38,889,597 of record OX344728.1, on the reverse strand, counting down.
TTAACAATGTGAATTTAATTCACAAGATTTGACTCGTATCAATGACGATTTATTTGAGAGTCAAAGGTGGCAATTACGGTCATAATGGAAATTGAATTTTATTTGGTATTTGACCAAGATTAAATTTTGGACTTGAAGTGTAACTTCAAATGTGGGTTTTCCAATTTATTTCGAAATTGTGTCCAAATTAATATTTGGTGAAATATTAAATAAAATGGACGAGCAATCTCGAATATGGGGGATGAGTTCTCGCCATGGATAAATTCGAATATGGGGGGAGAAGAAATCTCTCCATTTATATATTCGAATTTGATGTGTGGCGTGACTTTGAATTTAAATGGAAAATCTAAAGCAGTTGGTGCTTTGCAGAATTATTTCCACAAGTTAAGTGGTAGTACTTTGTCAAGGAAGCCGGAACTAAAAAGTTCACTGTGGCAAAATTTAGTGTTTCAATTTTATAACTTTTGAGGTTTAGGTGTATATATCTAAAGTTATAAAGTGGTTAATAAAATTTTTTTATTAACATTCCTAATATCAATAACCTCAAAAGGTGTATGATATATGTGGAAGTGGAAATGACAATATTTATCATTAGTTTGGAACACTTTACCTCTAATACTTAGATCACATAGACGTGTGTGATTTGAAGTTGGAGTGACTTAGAGGTGTATACCTAAAATGTGGGGGTGCGTGATGAAAATTTGATCTCTAGTAATAGTGGATCCACTCACGAAAAGAGCTAGCTGAGATCAAATAAAGTGCTAGAAAGAATAGGTCTAAAATCCACAAAGTAAAAACTGAAGCAGTGGTAACCCAACCATGATGACTGGAGATCCTAAGAACTTGGTTCAATGGGAAAACTAAGATGTGGATGTTTGTAGTTAAGAACACTTGGTAATTTGACCAATCTTTAGAAGAGCACAACACCAAGTGTTGGAATCCATGAGTTGTGGTATAGGTTAAGTCTTTGACTTTTAATGATTCCTAGAGTATAACGAGATACTCAAGATAGGAGATCACCTATATAGGTGTGAGGTGAGAGGCCGCCTCAAATATCACTGAATATTAAACACTTATGAATCCAAAGGGTGTCCATGGCCGAAACGTACAAAAACGTGAGAACAAGAGAAGATCGTAGAGATTTTATTATGTCAACATTACTGTCTCATTGCACACCAAGGTGGAATGGTTCAAGACATAGTGTCCACTAGGCCGCCGGTGTACTCGGTAATGTTTGACGATGGAAGGTTCAAAGCTCCAAACTACCTATCCAGATGCAATAATATCTCGTTTGAACTGGACTGTGAGTCTGCATATTATAGGCTCTATTTTCCACTCATGTAGGAGATTGTTGGAAATTATTGGTGTTTACCAATATTAATATGTGAGTTAAAATTAAAAGGAAATTTAATTGAGATTGGACTGAAGACATTGGACCTTGGACCTTGGTTATTGGTCCTTGGCAATTGATCTTTGGGTTGTATTTGGGCCTTAGAAGAGTTTTCTAAGTTTGTTGAACCCAAAGTTTGGACTTAGCCCAGAAATCTGGAGAGTCCAGATTCGTTGAAGAGGACATGAAAGTGCATGATAAAAATGCAAAACATGTGATTAAATTTAATTGTTGGAAAATTCCCTGATTTTCGTTTAATTGGGAGTGACTTACGCCTCCCTAATTTTGGGTGAGACGAACCGGAATGCAGAAAGGTCCAGGTTCATAGTTAGACTAACAATCCTTCCATGCATGTGTGGGTCTTGGAGGCCTATAAATAGGTGTCTTCATGCATAGTTTCTGGCGCCACACAGAAAATCTCTCTCACTCTCTTCCTAAGTATTCTAGCATATAGAGTCTTTAAGAAATTGGTCCAGTTCATACGTTCTTTCTGTTCGTCGGAGCTTCAAGACCTGCGGTGCTGTACTCTTGAAGATGAAAGTGTCGTTTTTGTTGGAGTTATACGTGAAAGTATGCTTTTACTTTGTATAACTCGTGTATCAAACACTTGTTTATGAGAATAATTCTTTTATCGCATATGCTTTAGATATGATTGAATGTTGAATATTTATTGCAAACAGTTCATAATAGTATTAGTTACATTGTAGTTAACGTGGTGATACCCAATCACGGAAGACAACATTAACAGCTTTCTTGAAACTAAACGTACATTTTCACAACCTAGGTGGAATTGAACAATCCTCCATGAAAGGTCGATGTGTAAGTCTCAGATTGGTCTGTCTTGACTTAGAGATTGCACTAGCACATTTAGTATGTGTTGAAGAGGACCTACAGCGAGGATAAATTCTTCTGTTCTGAAATGTGAAGAATTAGACCTCAGTGGTTGTTGATTTCTTAATCTCCGTCACTTAAATAGGACCGTGTGTGCTTAATGGTTACTACTTTGATTCATGTTGGGTGAGAATCATTGTGACTTCGAACCTTGTGCTTTGGGCAGTAATATTAATCATACGACGGTTGCTAAGATTTAATACGGAGAAACGCGTGCGAGTACGGCTCGTGTGATTAGTCCCCTTGGTGGGCTCAGAAGTTTTATCGTATCAAATCTTGCAAGTGAAGAATCAGTTTCTTCGGTACGGATAATAATGTTGAGCTGTCTTTTACTCCAAGGTGAAATATATTAATTAATTTAGAGCTATTCAGAAGCGTAATTAATTGATGGACTTGAAAATCCTAAACGCGGAAAATAATAACCGGGAGCCCATATTATCGTAATATGGATTAAGATAGATAGTGCAATATTAATTTATTAATGGTAATAATTAATATTAATGGATTGAATTATATTGGGGCTCAATATTGAAATTCAGAAGTCCAATAGGAGGTCCAATCTTAATTCTCTTTAAAGGCCCCTCAAGTAGCCCATTAAGTAGCTCAATAATGATAAGGTGATTAAAATAAAAAGAAAATAATTATGCTGATTTTTCCTATAATTTTCGAAAAAAGCATTTATTAGAGGAGAAAAGATTTTGTTGATTTTCTTGGAAAGATATTATGGAAGATATGTATTCTTGGAATACAAGAATATCTCATATATTCAAGGAGATCCAAATCTTGGGATCTCTTCTCATAATTTTCAAAAATAGCTAAATAATATGGAGGGTGAGATTTTTGTGGAATATTTTATTTTGGAGAAAAGAATATATGAGATATATTCAAGATTTCTTAGAGTCTAAGGAAAGATTTTCTCCAAGCCCAAATATACTTAAATTTTCGATCACTCCTAATTATAAATAGGGAGTGATTATTTCATCCCCAAGTACATAATTCAATGTGTTGGAAAAATCAAGAGCATATATATTTTTCTTTTTCCTTAGTTATTTAAATTACTTGAAAGCATCTCCCACCGGTGATCAAGTAAGGCGAAAGGGAAATACTTGAGAAGGCTTTTGGGTTGATAAAGCGTGATCGTGATTGTCCCATTTATTCAAAGGCCAATTCTACAAGAGGTACGTAAGTCACATACATTCTTGTTTATTCCGCCTAGATTTCATGTTAATTAATTCCACATGCATGATGTTAAATTTGTTGTTGGAATTATTATTTGAATTAATTAGGATTAATTCATGCTAGTAATAATTGTATTTAAATTTCATCCCGAATAGATTCCGGGCACCCCTATTTTCCCAACAGTTTTACCTTTGAGGACGTATTTCCAGAACCGAAGAGCACTACCGGGAAAATTTCGTCTTGCGGGAAGAGGCCTTCCTCGACTCGACACACTGCAATCTTACTTTTTTCGTATTCTGTGTAAATTTAAGTTTCGAGTTGTAATTTTATTTATTTAATCTTTTGTGATCGAATTATTATTTCCACAGTCATCAAAATTCCAACACATATTTTCCATAAACAATCACTTTATTCATAAACGAATCTTACAATACCCAGGTCGATCCTAAAAAATATAAAGCCTGAGTCGAGTTTAAAATCAGGCTCTCATAATATTTTCAATTATACTAAGTTAAAGATTGTATAAAATTCCAAATGATATGAAATTAAATATTTAACAATACTAAAAAAACACATGTTCAAATCAATATGACTAATATTTTTCGAATAATTATTTAAATACAACCCACTTTCATCTGCATTTGCTAATCGCTACTCCTTCCAATTTAACAAGAGTGATGTTTTAGGATAGATTTCTTTATTCAAAATATTTGATGTTTTTTTTATTTCTCCATTATATCCCAATTTCATTCCCTCAAAAATTTCACTCATATATCAACTTACCTTTGATAAATTTATTAGAATCTATAATTAAGGAATATGATAAAACCCATAATAAACTATGAGTATATATTTGTCAGCCTAATTATTTTAATCGAGTGGTTCTAGTGTGCTTTTAAGTGCGTGATATGCACTTGAACTTTGAAAAAAAAAACCCAAAAGTAATCATTAACACCTCAATTGAAAAAAAAATTAAAAAAAAAAAAAAACCACAGTTCAACTTGTTAGTATGCATTTTGAAAAACCAAAATTGAATTTAATCTTGAGTCTTTGTAGAATTTGTGTTCTTAATCTCAGCAACAAACGCTAAAATGTCACTCTTTTTATCAACAATGTCTTATAAGCAACATAAGCATTAAAAAAAAAAAGCATTCATCACTTCAATTGTGTATTTTACTAGTAACAGGCCTACCCGTGCTTTGCACGGTAGTCATTTTTTTTCAATTTTATTCTATAATATATATATATATATATATATATATATATATATATATATATATTGAATGATTTTAAAATGAACCTTTTTTTCTTTAATAAAAATAACTAAAACTAATAGTTACAAAAAAACCATTTATACTCACAAAAATAAATGAAATGATATCATTATTTTTTTAATATTATAAATAAAATTACTAATATATGTACAGGTTTGCTTTTATTTTTTTAGCACAATAACATTAAAAAAAATGAAATTCGTTAATTTTTTATTTAAAAAGTTATCCTTGAGATTAAATTATATATGCAAAATAAGGCAAATATAATGCACAAATTATTCTTTACTGTTAAAAAGTGAAAATTTGAGAATTTATTAGATTTTTTTTAATTAAATAAATTTTAGTTAATATAATCCGAGTTCATTTTAGTTTACACCTGACACTGGTATATACCAAGAAAACACAAAAAATTGATAAACATATTAAAATTACAATTTCAGTATGGAAAAAAATATAACTATCACCAAACGACGTTTAAATTCAGCATTAATGCATTAAACATAAAACTCAATTACTTCACCACATTCATTGGTTCTAATTTTCCTTCAAAACAATCTTTAAAATGGTCAATTTGATTTTCAGTTAAAACATTTGGAGGAAAACTTAAATTGTCTTTAAATGGTTTAATTACATTCTTTATTGTTCAAACAGAAAGTTACAAAGAAATAATAATAATAATGCAATTATAAAAAAGATAATTACATTTTCTTAAAAAAAAAAAAAAAAAAAACATGTCTGGACAAATTACTTTTTTTTTTGTTAGTTTTTTCATACTCAATCTAAGTCTCTCCGACTTATAAAGACTCTTGTACAGTGATGTTAATCACGTTTTCCACCGATGTTTTAAAGAAGTGGGTAAGTTGATATGTTTGATGGTATTGAAATTGAATGAGATTAATTTCAGCAAAAATATTTCGAGAAAAACTTAAATTGCATGTAGATGATCCAATTGGATTTTTCATCATTGTTCAAACAGAAAATAATAAAATATATTATATAATACAAAAAATATAAGTTTATTATGTTAACATTAACAACACATATTACATATCAACAAATTATCTTGTTTTATTGGTTTCTTTCATACCAAATAGTGCAAGACACTAATAATATTGTTTTCCCTGCTTTAGTAGAAACTTGGGGGAGTAAGTATATTTGGTAGTTGTATTAAAATTATAGAAGCTTGGCGAGTGTGTATCTTTAGATAAATAGGTTCAAGTATTATATGTTAGATAGAATTATAATCTTAAAGTTGTATATTTAGTAAAAAAAAAAAATTGAGTGGGTTAAGAAGTGGGTGAAGTTATTAAAATAGAGTGGTAAGATAACTACATTCTATAAAAAAAAAATCTATAAAAAATATCGTATTTCTCTTTGTATTAACAATCAATAATTTTTCATATTTGATTTTTTATATATATAAATAATGTTATTTATTTTTAAAATATTTAAATAATAATAAATTTAATATTATTTATAAACAAAAATTAGTTTTACAATATAATCGTAAAAACACACAAATGAAATTAAAAATAAATGATTAAGTCAAATTTAACAAAAATAAGTATCTCAAGTCACAGGAAAAAAAATACTTTTTAAGGACTGTAACTTAGTGAGTGACAAAATGGGAACATAACTTTTGAGATTGTAATTCAGGACAATAATATTTAGGGTTAATTTCATATAAATTCACGACCTTTATACTTAGTGTCAATTTAATCACGAACTTTTAGATTTTTGTAAAAAAACTCAACCTTTGATATTTGTTGCAATTTGATACACGTTTTTTTTTTCCGACCGGCAACTGATGATGTGGCTCGCCGAAGCGTGTGTCATCTTGCCACGTAGGATTATACATGTTTATTTTATTTATTTTTTAAATTCACATCACAAGTAACACTTACAATTTAAATATTACATTTCTACTTAAAATTTAAATAGCAACCAAATAAATTAAAAAACCAACATAAATTATATATAATATTTCTCTTTACGTTCTTAGTTTTGAGATTCATTTGGTTGTTGTTTAATTTATTTAGTTGCTATTTTAATTATAAGTAGAAATATGTTATTTAAATGATAAATGTTATTTATGATGTGAATTTAAAAAATAAATAAAAATAAACATGTGTAATCCTACGTGGCAAGATGACACACGCTCGGGTGAGCCACGTCATCGGTTGCCGGCCGGAAGAAAAAAAACGTGTATCAAATTGCAACAAATATCAAAGGTTGGGTTTTTTTACAAAAATCTAAAAGTTCGTGATTAAATTGATACTAAGCATAAAGGTCGTGAATTTATATGAAATTAACCCTAATTTTTAAAAGTCACAAATTGAGGTTAAATCATCCCAAATAAATCCAAATCGGACTATGCTACATGGCCCGATTGGGCTAATCAACACTATTTGGCTTGACTGGGGCTGAATTCGGGTCCTATTTGAGTTTATTAGGCTAATTGTGCCTAAATTCGCAACTCTTAGAAATTATAATCCTTAAATTGTCAACCCTAAAGTCACGGTTCTTAAAAAATATATTTTCCAAATATTAACTTTCACCTTGAGGATTGAGTGATAGACATTAACTCTTCAGGATCGCAAAATGAGGATGTAACTCTCCGAGCTAACAATTTAAGGACAATAATTTTTAAAAGTAGTAAATCGAAGTCATATCAGCTCAAATCAACCTAAATTTGATCCAAATTGAACACAAATTCAGGTTAAATCATGCCCTTAAGTCCAAATTTTAGGTCAGTTGGGCCAATTAGCCCAGTATGTTTAGATTCGGGGGAATTGGTCTCAATTCATGACTATTCAATGTTATTGTCCTTAATTTATCCGTTCGGAGATTCAAAATCTTAATTTTCCTATCACCCTAAGTTACAGTTCTTAAAAAATTACTCTTTATCAAGTACTCAATCTTGTACACAAAAATAAAAAAAGGGTTCTTTCTCTGACATAAATATCATTACACTTCTTAAATTTATAATTAGTTTTACGCAGTTCAACACTTATTACAAATTTAAACCAAGTTTTAGTGAGACGAATCTTTCAATAATTTGTATCACCAATAAACTTGTATTCATAATAAACCGAAAAAAAATCTTTAGTTTGAAAAACATGATTATTACATTAACTTTAAGAAACCATAATACATTTGAACAAATTACCTTACATTGTTGGTTTCTTTCACACCTAATTTTATGTTCCTCTGCTAATAGACGCTTTTGTGGAAAGATGATTATCATATTTTTTACTACTGGACTAAGAGGTGGGAAAGTTGATATGTTTGGTGGTTGTATTGAAATTAAATGAGATTAATAGGTGAATGTTATTGAAATAGTGGATGTAAATAGTTGTCCCTTATAATAAATTTATCAATATTTTTTTATTAATTTATTATGAATTAATAATCTCCATATTTAATTTTTAATAAATAAAAAACTTGTTATTTTTAAAATAGTTACACAATATAAAGTAAATGTTATTTTTAAAACTTTTTAGAAAAAGAGTTTTATATCAATAGCAGTAACAATTACCCAAACAAAATACAAATGATTTAAGATAAATATAAAAATATGTATCACAGATCATAATAAAAGTCATAAAATTCAAATCTTTATAGCCCAATAATGAACTGTTTCTAAACCATATCTTCCAAATAAAATAATAAACTTCAATACAATAACAACATACTATATCATCGTTGAAACTAAGCAATATAAATTAAAGAATAAACAATGTGACTTAATTAAAAAGATTAATATCAAGTATTCAACTTTGGTGCACAGACAACAAATGTCATTCTTGCCCAAAAACAACCAAAATAATTTTATCCTTTCTACGCAATCCAACACTTCTAACAAAGTTAAATCAATCTTTAGTGAGACAAAAATGTGATAATTTGTGTCATCACTAAACTCATATTCATAATGAACCGGGGATAATTATTTGGTTGTGACATAATTTAATATAACAAAACTTGATATTTCTCCAAAAAAAAAAAAAAATTATAACCAACATTGGTGTGTGCTAAAATATAAAAATGAGATAAGAATCATATAAAATTCACAGTTTCAATAAGAAATGTAAAATTGATGTGCATCCAATTTAATATAGATCCCACCAAATGATATTTAAATTCAACTAATTAAATTTCACATAAAGCTCAATTATTTCAACAACATTCACTAATTTTAATTTTTCTTTAAAATAATCTTCCAAATAATGAATTTTCCTTCGACATAATCTTTAATTTATATACTATTAATTTATCTCATGCACAATAATAAAATTAGCTTTATTCATTACATAATATTAATTTAAAAATTAATAAGATTATTAAAGTTAATTTTTTTATAAAAAATATACTATATATATATATCATTCCTTAGTTAATAATTTACGGTTAAATATATTTATCATTATAATTAAATTTATTTAATGATAAACTCTTATGTAAAAAATTAAGGGATTGAGAATCCATTAATTGTAACCCAAATTGAAATATTTTGCAGATCCTAATTGGGTCACACCGGGTCAAGTAAATCTTTCTAAAATACTCACTCAAACACAGAATGTAGAAGTTTGCTCCCAGGTTGTGTTACTATAAGCGCAAACATGTTGTAGTATAAGGACACGTATTTTAACTTATTTTAACACATGTCAGGTATTGAAAAATGTGTTATTATATGAACAAAAGTATGTTAATGTATGAACAAAACCTGTACAAATTCGGAAAATAAAACCTAGAGTTAAAGTGATAAATAATGGATTAAAAATTCACATATTTGTTCTTATAGAAACACATATTTGTTTTAAAGTTATTGCAAGGACAATTATTTATTTTTGTAACGGCTAGTAACTCATAATTGTTCTTAAAGTAACATATACTTGTCCTTGTTGTAACACACCTGGGAGCAAGATTTCTATTTTGGCCTTGGTGTAATTTTTTTCTTAGGATTATTTATTTGACCTGGTACGACACACTTAGAATACATGTTGCATATTCTTTAAATGAGCTATACTCTTACTTAAAATATTTCAAATGTGTGATGCACTTATTAATGTAAAAAATGAACATTAAAGTATATGAATTATTGTAAATAAAGATTTTATTATATTTCAAATAGCTGACAATATTGTATAAAAATAAAGATTAGAGAACTTTTAAAGAGAATAATTATGCAAAGAGTCAAAAGACTCCTTAAGCATCGAAAACTTGATAATCCGCACGATTCATATCATCATTTCCTTTGTCAAAACTTCCAAAATACACCATTACCAATAATGCTCTGCAAGACAAAAAAATAAATTCCTCAAACCATCAATCACAAACATACAACATTTAAAAATTGGATACAACACTTAATCCAACCAAAACTCTAACAAAGAAATCTCATCTAATTTATCATCTACCGATTAAACAAACTACTTAAGCATCAAAAACTTGATAATCCGCACTATCCATATCATCATTTTCTTGTCAAAATTTTCAAAATAGACCATTACCAATAATGCTCTTGCAAGACCAAAAAAATAAAAGAAAAATAACACAATGATGCAGAAGAAGAATACACATTCATATATATATATATATATTAATAGTAACGATCCCACATATTAATATAGACTCCAAAGGAAAACTAATTTCTGCAATTAAAACAAAATAATATAAATGCCACAATAACAAATATACCATATAAAACATACAAAATGATCTGACGGCTAAGAAAAGAAAAGTAAAATTATATCAATGGACACAAACAAATGGCACCGAAAACATAAAAGATTATACTGTCTCATGACATAATTTGTGTTATCTAATGTCATAAGACGTTCTAATTTGATCAATTATTAACTACATATTTTAAATATTATGACGGTTAAAATATGTTATATTTAATATTTAATTTAGTTTGATGCCAATAAATAACCGAACACCTCTAGCGTAGGGATATTAAAAATATTATTAAATTATTAGTTAATTGCGATAAAAAAAATTATGTAAAATTAAGAGATACATAATTCATTAGTTAGTCATATAAATATAATATTTTTATTGGTTTAGCAATATAAACGAAATATAAGTGAGACATTTATTTTGGAATGATTGTAAGGACAGTGAGTACAATAAACCGTCAAGATTAGTATGACACAAAATTAGCAACAAATTGAATTAAGAATGAATTTATTAATCAAATATACCATATGAAATCATTAAACATTTTCATATAAAATATTTTTCAAATATAAATTTTAATGTTAATTATAATATTTAAAGTTAAAATATTAAGTCCAAAAAATAATATTTAAAATATCAAATATTTAATTAAGAGTATATCAAAATTATATAGTAATTTGTAAAATTGAAAAATAATTCATATCATTAACCATTTTCATATAAAATATTTTTTGAAATATACATATAACATGAAAACTGTGATACAAAATAGAAGAAATTATGCAATGGTATAAGCCTCATTAAATTTACTAATCAAATGATACAACAAATTCTAGCTCAAAATACAATATTATTTTATGATTAAAAAATATTAACCTTTTAGCTGCTCAAATAAAATATTAAACTTATTTCAGATGCTTTTATTTAGATCTAAATGGTATAAATGCATACCATTTGAACACGTAGCTATAATATTTAATTACATACGTACATGAATGAATTGTCATTATATATTTAAAGAATGATATGGTCTTATATGAGGTCGTTTTATACAAATGTTTATTTTAAAGAAGAGCAAGTTTTATATTCGCTCCGTCCCATTTTGTTTTCACATTTTAATTTTTTTTTTTTTTTTACTTTTATGTGAGATTTGATTTGTATTATTTAAATTGATAAAAAAAAATTAATTTGATGATGACTTATTCTTCAATTTAAGTGAATGAATTAAAATGAAGATGTTTTTCTATAGAGTAATTCTATTGTGCACTTGAGTGCTTGGTGTGTGCACTTGAATTTTGAAATATATATATATATATATACCCCAAACACAAATCAATAATATCCCAAAAAGTAATCAATAATATCTCAATTGCAAAAAAAAAAAAAAACACACACACACACACAGTTGGCATGTTAGTTTATGTTTTGAAAAAATCAAAATTGAAGTAAAAATTGAACTTAAAGTCCAAAAGCATGCTAGAATTTGTGTATTCTAGATAATTATTAGTGGAATAAAATATAATTTAAATGCTTGAAGGAAGATGAGTAGAGGAATGAGAAAGTAAAATTAGTACCGAGAGTATAAAATAATGACTTAAACATGATTTTTTTTCCTAGTTCAATAAAGAAGATTTCTATCAGTAATATGGGTTTACAGCAGTTTTATATATATGGATTTAGATTTGTTGAACTGTTAAAAGTATAATTTAATTTCTAAAATGACAAAAAAATTGCAAAAAAATTTAAATTCACCTTATGTGCGCTCACATACCTCAACAACTCCAAACTCCATTATCACCTATTTATATCTTAATATATGCACATTATAATTAATAAATTATTCACATACCTCATCCTAGCAACAACTCCAAACTTCAATATCATCTATCTATATCTTAATAGATGCACATTATAATTAATAAATTATTAACTACTCCCTTCGTCCACGAAAATTATACCCCTTTCGATTTAACAGGTTTTAAGAAAACGTAAATAAAATAGATAAAATAAGTGTATTTTAAGTTATTATGTGATCAATTTGTGAGTGTGATTGTTTGTAATTGTAAAGTCAAAGACATTTGAAATAATAAAATTATGGTTGCATGGTAAAGAAAACAAAATCATTGTAAAATTTAAAGGGTATAATTTTAATGGACGAAGGGAGTATACCCTATGTTCTAGAGAAATTTGCACACTTTTTTTTATTTAAATGTCTCACGTCAATTTGCACACTATATAAATAGTAAATATTGATTTGCGCGTACATTCACATATCCATATATCACTATTTTAACTCTTTTATTAATCCACATGCTAACACCCTATTATTTTAAAAATTCGTATCTCCAAATTCATATTTTATCCCGCGAACTCACATCCCCATATCCATGCATCATACTTGAGCTTTGGTTATAACAACATACTATGTCATTTATATTGCACATTATTTTTATCTCATTATAATATAAGAGTAGGTCTTGTATGAGACTGTCTCATAGTATGAGACAATAAGAATTGGTGTAATTAGGACAATTGGCTCATACAAATTTTTACTGGAATATAACTCCAAACTAAAGTCCAGAATTAAAACACTCAAACAATAATAACGACTAAATCTACTCGAAAACAAATGAATCTAAAACTAAATACATATAATGCTACGAAAAATGTAAATCAACAAAAAAAAAAATAAGGTTTTAAAAAATCTAAATTTCTAATATCCCAAGAAGTATTAATAATTGTTATTGATTATCCAAAAAATTCAAAAAGTAATCCAAATATTTCATCAATTTTACAGTCATTGTTCTTCATCATTCACTGAATTATAGTAAAAAGTTAGTATCTGATACTGATATTGAATGCCAATTGGAATTAATTGCCTCACAATAGCCTCATCCCTGAACTAAATCCCCACTCTTCAATACATTTCCATCCTTATTGAGTCATTGAGCCTCTCTTGTAACGACAGTAGAAACATCTCATTTACCTATCAACTTTCAAAGCAAGGAGAATAAAATTTAAATGGATTTGCAAATTATTAATAAGCACTTAAACATGGAAATGAGAGATGGTGATTTTATGCAGAAATTACCTTGATGAAGCCAACTTCCTTGGCGTTGCTGTGAAAGCACTGTCTGCAGCACATCAGCCCATAATTTTTTATCAGACCACGACTGCATAATTTAAATCCAATATATTAGAAAGTGGCTAATGGAATTAGGTAAGATTGAAAAACATAAACATCTTATTTACCTATCAACTTCCAAAGCAAGGTATTTTAAATTTTAAACGGATTTGCAAATTATTATTACTTGGAAATAAATAAAGAACAAAGAATGGGAAATCACATGTATTGATATACATCTACTCAAAATCCTGATATATACGTGGGAACGCATAACTTATAATGACATCCACATACATTCATGTCATACAAAACAAAAGATCATGACAACCGAACTCTACTCAAGATAAACATAAATAAATTAACTGTTTTGTGGAACATTTTATATTTAATGCCCTCTTAATTTTTAAAAAAATGTCAAGTTTCTAGTAAATGAACAGATACCAAAATCAAACTAACAAACTTACAGCTTTAAGCCAATGGAGAAACAAATCGTCAAATAGGAGAGGCATATCAATATCAACTATTGAAGTATAAATGAGAAGATGTGAACTATGAAGAAAACGTATTTAAAATGTTTGCTTCAAATCAGGGACGTAATTTACAAAACTAATTAGAGAATTAAAGATGGGACGGTCAAGATTAGCTGAATATGTGGTAAGTATTTAAAATGGTCAAACATGCCATATTACAAACACACAGTAAAGCATAGAAAGGAGATGTAAAATAAGATTGAGGGAGGGAGAAAACGACTCTCACCATGGAAATGAGATTGATAACAAAAGTAATCCATTAGAGGTCGAGAATAACCTAAAACAAAATCCAAAAATACTGAACCGAAGCAATAAAGCGATAGAATAGCGGAAAATAATAGAGATTCAGGTGAGTAAAATACTAATCAGATTGTGAGAAGTGAGAACAATAATATTAAAATTAATTTGAGCTAGTGGAATTACCAAAGAAAATGAATTCCGGAGAAGATGAAGTATGGCAGCGGCTGAAGAAGAAGATTATGCAACCAAAAATATAGTTTATTTAAATTGTTTTGTGCATCAAATTGAATGGAGGCTTAGTCCATTGTTCTAAACTAAATGATTCTATATTGCAGGGCAGTAGAGGCAAAATGCTAGCAGGACCGCCCTTGTTCACCCACTTATTTTATATGTATAATTAATCTCTATTTGCTTCAAATGAATATCGAGCCAAAATAATTATTTTAAGTATCAAGCTTAGAGTAGAAAACACTCCAAAAACCTCAGTAAAAATCCCAAGTTTCCTCAAGTAAACTAAATCCCAATTCTTGAGTTACACACAACTTATGAAATCAAGTTTTCTATCTAGGCTCCAAACTGATCCCACTCCATGTCTAGTTCTTAAGAATATCTAAACCAAATCATCGTCTTTTCTATAGCGAAGACAATTCTAACTCACCGCAGGGATAATAAAGAAGAAAAACAGATTGATTATATAACCAAAAAATGAGGCAAATTGTATATTCACATGAATTGGATGCCGAGATTACCTACTGACACTATACATTAGTGGTGGCAAGAGAGGCTTTGTGTGACAGCTACGGAAGAAGAAGAAGAAGAAGAGTACAACGCTCCTAGTATTCTTTATTGGAAAATCTATCATTTAAATAGGACAACAAAGACGAATATACAAAATTAATACATATATTTAAACCAACGATATCAAAGATAATTACCAATGCGTAAGAGATTATAAACATAATGACAAAATTTATATAAAAAAAAATTTACTCTGCAAAGCAAAATAAAATAGGAGTATCTTGCCGCTCCATGGAAATAATCTGATAAAAACCAATAATATACATCAGTAAATACCAAAATCAATAAAGAAACTTACCGATTCAACAATTGGAGGAAAAAACACAGGTGATTGACGATCCGACAAGATTGTTGAACACAACATCAACACTGGAGTGAGACAAAAACTTTAAAAAATGACGTTCAAGTCCAGTAGTATTGGAAAGTTACCTCACCTAAACTCTTCAGAATTATTGTAGCAAGAACATCTACAAAATTGGACCACGGTATAATTATTGAAATTCAAATTTCGATCAATTACCAGTAGCCCGTCGAAGATAGAACAATGACATGGATCAACACAATGAATCATAAAAATCATCAAAATAATCATCCGACTGAATGACTATTGAAACCACCCGAAGTCGATCGAAATCGACCCCTATCGTAAATAAAAAAATCCTTCGAATTGTTAAAGGGACTCGAATCGGATGAAAATTTTGGGTAAATGCAAACCAAGTCCATGCATATAAAAAAAATGAACATGTCAATTTAATCAGAATTTAAATCCAATCAATTAATTTTATTTGAATATTAGCAGCAAGTGTAAAACCAAAAAACTCAAACAATAAAAACCTGCTGGCCAAGACATAGGGGAATAAATTTGGTGATGGCGAGCAAAGTATTCTGCATCGACAATCAAGAAAATTGGTAGAAAAATGAGATGGCGAAGAAGGAGAAAAGGTAGAATTAATTCTGAGTAATATGAAACGTATCCAAGATTTTAGCCACAAATTACGGATAACTCATAGATACATTTACAACCATGGTAAAAATATGGACGGTGATGATCAATACTTAAAGATAGATCAATGATCACAATTCTTTCCCGCCAAAATTAAATAAGGAAAAGTAGTGTGTTTTATATATTATAGATTTCTTTTGGTAACTTCAATTTCCATTTTATTCCTCCAATAAATTCCAACTTCATTATTTTGCTGAATGATTTTTTTATTAAAACTAAAATATTCATTTATATCACTAGCTTGACTTTGAGTTAAAGCTTTAATTCTTACTTCGTTTTCTTTTTTTGATATCCAATCATATATCTAGAGTCATGCTACTGGAAAATTTATTTATAATTAAAAACTAAATAAATGTACAACAAATTATTAATTACTATTAATCAACAAAATTCTTTTTTTTACATATATCTAGATAAATTTTGTC
Source organism: Ballota nigra (assembly GCA_947034835.1). NCBI lineage: Eukaryota > Viridiplantae > Streptophyta > Magnoliopsida > Lamiales > Lamiaceae > Ballota > Ballota nigra. The sequence goes on along the minus strand of OX344728.1, from coordinate 38,873,058 downwards.
ATATTCAAATTGTAATTTCAAACTTTATCTCATTGTTAATTAATAAATATGTTTCAATTTTCAATCATACAATTATATAAATGAATAGATGATAAATTATCTTATAATAATATATTCTCAAACATCTCCAAGATGATGTGTCAACACCACCTTATTCTTAGGCTGATGTGGCATGTCTCAAATCTCTCCATTTTGAAATACTGTGCTCTCATTAAAAGTTGGTTAAACTTTTAATCTCGACCCTTCGTTCTATATCATTAAATCTAAACCATTAATTTATATCTGCATAATTAATGCAAATAGATATTTTTTCCATTTTCTTATTTAGTTATTTTTAGAGTTTATTATAAATCATATTTAATTAAATATGATTCACTTATTGAATGAATCTAAATTTATCATTTCTAAGTTTGAGTTAGTATATATAGTATTATATAATGTTCGATTATTTTTTCCTAAAATAAAAGGTATATAGTTATATATTCCAAAGAATATTCTTATGTGATATATTCTTATTATGGACAAGATATAATATTGCATGCATATTTTTTATTATAAATAAGAGCATATTGTATTTCATTTTTTCACATCAAAATTTCATTTGTTCAACTCTTTTGCTGAGATTTCTCCCATCAATTGTTGGTTAGTTATATATCCATTGTCATTAGTATATTTATTTTATAATTAAATTCATCATTTTAAGTGCTCACAATTTGATTAGATTTAAATATTAATATCAATATGAATGTAATAATGATTGTTGATTTATGTTCTACATCGTTCAGTTTAAATATTCTTCATGTGCACAAATAATAATTTTAACTATACCATGTATTTTTATCTAAATAATTATGATGGTTTAATTGTTGTAATTTAAATCTCATTTTAGATTTCAAGAGCATGACACCTCAATTTTCTCTGATTTTTAATATCAAGAGTGAGAGCCAAAAATTGACCGTTAAAGTTAGGATTGAAAAAGTTGGACAATATTTTTTAATGATTTTAATACAGACAAGTTCTACTTGGAACTCATTTTGATCGATGAACGGGTATTTGTAACTTTAAAGTTTATTTCAAATTTTGTATTGTTTCTTATATAAATTAATTTCTTACTGTATACTCCCAATAACTAATAATGTTAATTAATTTGTAAATTATTCAATATTAAAATGAAAATTGATTATTATTAAATTATTAGTCTAAGTAATGTTATTCCATAATTGTTATTAATTTATGTGAATTTTGATGTTTTTTTTAATTATTTAGTTTGTAGGATATACCTATAGAGTTTAGTGAAGGGCACGAGCCACAGCTAAACAAACCCCATAATTTATTGTATATACCTCGAAATTTTTTAAACAAAAATACTCTTATATTAAATATCTACAGAAAATAAATATAATATATTTTTTCAGTACGCGAAATTCGCGTGGGTACACTCTAGTAATCTTATATATATATATATAAATTATTTGGAGGCTGAGAAGAATTTTCTTTTTTGGTTCTGAATTTAGATGGCAGATGAGCCAATTAGTAAAGGAAGCTGGGTTCATTAATTAAGGGGAAGACAGCAAAATCTAAAATTTTTAAAGGGCCTCTGTCCACCAAGCTACACATCAATCACATTCTGTCTGTGAATTTAATTATGTATATTATATATAAGTAAATATAATTTTGGACCTCTAAAAAATCAAGAAATTTTTTGGCCCGAGTCGAAAGACTTGTTCAACTCTAGAGAAAAGTGTAAATATTATATTAATTTACGTGTAAATAAGAGAGTATATTTTTTATGGACAGATGAAGTATTAACTTGCTATATGTCGCTGTCCACCAATTATTTAAAATTTTCTATAAATTATAGTTGAGATTTGTGGTTAATCATTTATTTTTCTATAATTGTGTCGCATGCAGGGACACATGGAGGAAAATGTTTCCAGCTATCGTTACTTATTGGTGGGGGCATTCTCAATTGTCATGGAGAATAATAATTTGTTCCTTTGTGGAAAAAGAAAAAAAATCTTTGTTATGAAAATTAATTGGCACTTTTAACATTCTCTAGTACTTTTGCATGGTTAAAATTTCTAGTTAATTGGAAATAAAATTACAATTTTTTTAAAATTGTAATTTAATATGAATTTGAATTTTTACAAATAAAACCCCAATTTAACTATTCGTACTTTTAGATGAGACATAATTCTTTCATGGTATCAGAGCTAAAAGGCTCACGTTCGGATAAAGATATTGTATTCGATTCATGCTGAGAGCAACTCCACCCGTATTAAATTGTTCACTCATTGAGCCTCTCCAAAGAGGGAAAGTTGAGAGTCCGGCTCATTAACGAGGGGAAGTGTAAGGGAAATAATTAAATGAATTAATTTTATATCTTTCTACAAGTTTGGACTTTTAGATGAGATCTCTTTCACCTCATAACATATTTACCAAGATATATATCTAAGGCATTGTCATATATGCATCGTGTAACTCAAGTATATTTTTTTAAAAATTATCCCTACTATATATTACTAAAAACTTACCATTGGTTTTCTTTTTCTTTTTTCAGAAAATAAAAGTTACCCTTGCTATAATAAGTGGTAATTTTCAGTAATAATAGAAAGAGTTTAAAAATACATTTGAAAACTTACTCAATATCTAATAATAAATTGAGTTTATATTGTTCGAAAAAATAGATAGTGATTAATATTATCTTACCTTATTTAGAGAACCAGAAAAACTCTCACTGTCTTACCAGAACTAGATGAATTCTTCGACTCAAATTTGAGGAAATCAAAATTTGGTTGGGAAAGGTAATTTGGCTCGGGGATTGAAATAAAAGTCGTTAACAAAATTAAGCATTTAGAGAAAAAATTGTAAAATTTAATTTTGAAAATCTGAATTTCAAATTCACAACCAGCGCATTTATTTGTTAAATTGGCTTGAATGGGAGAGGAACTGATCATGTGTTCATTAGCGGGCACAAGTTTATATGTCCACCACAAATGTGATAATGACACATAATTAAACTGTCCACCCTTATTTTAATTAATTATTTAAATGTATTTACTAGGGTTGTTCACGGAGTTCGTAGATTACTGAATCCGCACCGAAAAAGAAGTGAACTGGAAAAATTGTAGACTTTTTTACTTTAACCGTACCAAAACCAAACCGAATATTTTTTTGGTACGGATCTGGAGATTACCAAATTAACTGTACCGAAAAACCGAATGTGACCCTACCGAACCGTATCGTATCGAACCGAACAACCGAATTAAATATGTATTAAATTTAATTATTTTTATTTATCAAACATTATTATTACAATGTTATTGAATTGAAGTACAACTATACGACATCATAATTTTTCCTCCTTTTCAGAATACAAACACTATATTATTTATCTTATTAAGTTCTTAAAGCGTTAACATATGTTTAGGTGTATATCAAAATAATTTATAATTTATTTTTTATTCTTTTAATTTCATTTTTCATGTATATTCATTTCTTACAAAAATTTGGATATGGTATACCCTTTGTTAAGAATTACGATCAATGTGATTTTAATATTGCACTTTCCATTCACAAGATATTGCAAAAGAACTTTTTAATATATATTTTATATGAGTATGTATAGAGTGAAATTTGTTTATACATGAATCAATGAAAAATACTAGTTGTTTTCACTTAAGTATATTAGTTGTTTTCAATTAAGAATCTTGGTTTGTTTTCAGTAAATAACTAATACTCTTTAGTGACATCAACTAATTTTCAGTGAAAACAACTAATATTCTTTAGTGAAAACAAGTAATATTTTATAGTGAAAACAACTAATATCCTTCAATGGTTTATGTATGAACTATTTTCACTCTATACTTTATCATTTTATATGTTGTATTGTAAATACTTTATTGGTGGTGATTCACGTTAATTTTTTAACCATCCATTATCATATAATGTGTTATATTCGAGCTTGTAATGATATATATTTGATTGTGGTTGAAGTTGTGTAGTATTTGTGTGAGTGTGCATGCATTAATATATTTTTTAAAAGAATTGATTAAAAAAGGAAAGAATGATAAAAAATGGGTAAAAAGTCTGTTTCTCCGCTCCGTTTCATACCGATCCGATCCGGTCCATTTGTAACCGAAAATCCACTCCGAAAAATAAAATATATATATCGTACTATACCGAAATTTCGGTATGGACACGGATACACGAATTTTAAAATAATCAAACTTTGGTTCGGACACTGATATTTTCAAATATCCATTTTGGTCCGCACCGTGAACAGCCCTAGTATTTATGTGTCATTATCATATCCGCAGTGGGCATGTAAGTTTATACCCATTGGCAGAGCCGATCCTAGTAACTATAGAGTCTGAGTCAAGAATAAAATTGGGCCCCCGATAGTCTTTTCAATTATACTAATTTAAAGATAATATAAAAAAATTTAAGTGCTATAAAATTAATATTGTAATATTTAAAAAAACACTTATGTTTAAATTTAAAATTCAAAATTTTATTCTTCAATTTACTCGTGAATTGTTGATGTTATAAGGCTTTGAAGAAAATAAAATCATACTAAATACTTGAGATGTGTTTTTTGAAACTTATGTGAGCAGGGAAGTCACAACTGTAATTGAAATTTTAGGATGTGAAATCTAGATGAATAATATAAATATGTGCTTGTATTGAAATTTTGGTAGGGTGAAATTTTATTTTATGTCAAATAATATTTAATTAGTGATAGATGATGCATTATTATATTATGTTATATGAAAGAAAAGTTGGAGAGTGAGGATGATAAAAAAAGTGATAATGTGATTATATTGAATTTTGTTAAAAGAAATAGTAATAGGTTTGGAAATTGTTAATTTAGGGTCTGAAAGATTGTAAAACTATCAATTTAAGACCTAAAAGATTTTTTCTATCGATCCAGGGCCTGAAATATATAAAATTGCCAATTCAGGACTTGAAACCTACCAATTTAGGACTAAAAAAAGGTTTATAAGGATTTTTAGGTATTGATTAAATTGAGTTTAAAAAATTGAATTTCAAATATCAAACTTGTATGAATCATGAATCACAAAATTATAAATCTATTCGGATGAGTCTTAAAATAAAGATATCCTTAAAATAAAAATATTTTGTAGTGATGATGGTGGCAGGATTAATTAATAACTTCCAATTTAGTTAATAAAGGTATTAAAAAAAAGGCATTAAGCCTCAATCGGGTATGTGAAAGTTTTAGGGTAACTTACTTAGGGGTGCATTCTATAGGGTCCAATTGCTTAAAATTGGTGCCCCTTCCATTAATTACACTCAACAACAAAAGTTGGTACTTATTTTCCACATTGCCACTATAGTTCATCCGCCCCACCCCCCTCCCCCACCCCATTCCCGCGTTCCACCCCCTTCTCCTGACTGCAAATCAAATCACCTTTTGAAAAGGTAGGATTTATAATTCATTTACTGTTTTTAAATTTTATTTTCAAAATTTGAAAAGTTGGGGTCTCTTCAACTGGATTCGAAGGCGATTTCTTTCTGAAGGGATCCATTTCAAGCAATTTGATTCTGTTATTTGTGTAAGAGTATTACATTAGCAAGCTAGTGTACTGTATCTAAAGAGTTTTGATTTTTGTTTGCTTTGTTCGTGATTCTAACCCTAATTTTTATGTACAGTGGTGATAAATGGCAAGAAAGCTTCGTAGTGAGTCGTGCAATGAAAGACAGGTGAGAAGGATGAAAGCATTGACAAAGGGGAAATGTGTATGTCGAAAAAGGGCTAGAATAGTTGAATCTTCTGGTGATAAAGTGAATCAAGGTATATTCGTCAACAAAGGGAATGAACTTGAAATTTTTAACCGCATAGTATTGTGTTGTGAGTTTGCATGTGGATTATATTTGTGGATTTTGAATTCAGCATCTAGCTTACCATATTAGTATAGGTGTATATCTTACCATCATGCTTGGGGTGGTATTAAGATTTGTTTCAAGTGTATTAGTACTAAGATTTATCCAACTACGAAGTCTAGTTCATTCATATGTGTATGCATTCAGAAATAGCTTGTGGACATTCTTCCCTTGACTACATTTAGAACCAATGCCTTGAAACAACGAATAGCTTGTGTAACTCGTTTTTTATCGTTTATCGATTAATAACATGTAAGAGGAAAAGGGAAGAAGTGATGCCATCCACCGAGCAAGGTATTACTAAAATAAATTTACCTTTAATATTTATTCTTGTACAATGGACATTTGGACTAAAAAATTTGTTTATGTTATGATAACAACAAACTAAGATACAATGATGAGTGGTGGGAGCAAACGTGGAGGCTTAAGGAAAAAGGCTAAGTACAGCAAGTCTAATGGTATGTCATCTTTCGATAGTTGTAGAATTAGGTCGCTTCATGTTAATAGCAAAGTTCTTACTTAAAAACCTATATGTTCACTGAAATATTGTATCTAAATTTGTTGTGGTATTAATCAGATACATACTATCAAAGTGTGGGGGATCCTGAAATCGATACAAGTGAAGACAACAAGCCTAATATAAAGAAAGGGCACAGTAGTGGTATGTAAAAAGAATTATTTTGATTTTGTTTTACACCACATTCAGAGTTGCGTACTGATTTGAGTATTTTATCTGCTAATTGAAGGGAAGAACAACAAATCACAGATAAAGCCAAGAAATCCATTTAGTAAGCATGATGAACTTTTCCTTTTAAAGTACAACTGATCCTCAACACTATATGGCTCCCTTGATTTATTGTATATTGTTTGATGTTCTAGGAAATTTTGAAATGAAGTGAAGTCGAACACAACCTATTATAGAAGTAACTTGAAAAGTGCAATGAAGGAACTGAAAAAGGTTAACTTCAGTGAGAAGCATCTGAAGGAGATGAGAAAGGGTCCCTTTTGGTTACTTATTGATGCTTTTTTGAAAAAAAATTATCAGGGTTTTAAGAGTAGATGTCATAAGTCTGAAAAGGATATACAAGACATAATGCGAACTTTCAATATTTATACAGACAGCTTTGTTATAGGTGGCCATGAGTTTAGAATCTCAGAGCTGGATGTCCAACTAATATTTGGGGTGGGTGGGGGTAATGTTTGTATTCCAGTACAAAATCCGTGTTCGTATGCAATACCACCCTGGATTGATCGTTGCTTTGGGCCTGACATGAAGAAAGGAAAAGGTCAATTCTTTTTGTACAAGCACTTTATTTATAAGAAGTTGTTGAATATGGTTGGAAAGGATGATGATACTAGTATTCAAGATGTGGTTCGTCTAACTCACTGCTATCTACTGGCAGCCCTCCTAGCCCCAGCATTAAATGGTTCAGTATCATTTCATTTATCGGTGTATTTGGAAAATTTGGCAAGGGTGAACAAATATAATTGGAGTGGATACATATCCTCTTTTTTTTTGTTAACCACGTACGGGGGAGTACAAATTTGTTGGTTGGAGGTTGTGCTATGATTTTACCGGTAAATTCTGTATTCAACTCACGCTCATATTCATTCTTTTTTTTTTTTGTTACCAAGTTAATATATTTTAATATAGCAGTTTTAACAAGTTGACTTTGTTTCAGTATTGGTTGTGTGAGCATGTGTCTCTGATTGATGAAGAGAATGAAAATGCATTTCCAAGGTTCTTGAAGTGGGACTTGAAATGTTTAAAGAATAAGTTGTGCAAAATTAACTTGGTTAATCCAAAAAAAAAAAAGATATGTAAGTTTTTTGCATAACTTTTTGCTCAATTTTGTAGCCAGTTGATCCTATTACTAATTTTCTTAAGTGGAAAATGTAGGTGCATTTGTTAGAGTTGACCCCCAATTCTAAAGAGATGAAAATGTTTAAAAGTTTGGATGAAATTTCTGAAGATGGTGTGATATGGAATCTGGAGGTGGTATGTGCTATGGCATTAATGAGGAAACTACCGGCCCATCTACACATGGAGACAACGATGATCATGAGAAAGAAGAATACTTTAGGGTAACAGTCGATCTTGAATGATAATTGAGTAGATAGATCAGGATGCATTGATACAATCAAGTGACTGTGGAGAGTATGCAACAATAGGGGATGTTATTGCAGCAGCTGGTGGGGCGATGTGCAATGAAAGTGTTGAAACACCCAGCCGGGCATCAGATTTTGGAGGATTCGTGAACCAAGTATCCACCCCTTCTTTAGATTTTAACTTGACAGCACAGATGCAACCACATTGGAGTAGTGGTGGTGAAGGTCTGGTTTTTGGAGAAAGACAAACAGTTAGTGAACATCTGAGTAGGGAACCTTCGGCAAAGAGTAAGTATTTATAACTTTTAAACTGACAATTCTTTTTGCATTATAGTTCATATGTTAACATCAAAACAAAAATGCTTTGTAATATGTCTTTATCTGGGTTTCAAAATGTTTAAGTGCAATCTGTTGGACTGGGAAGAATGCATTCTCGCAAATTACAATGGCCCATCTGCTTTTTGTTCTGCATCACGATAGGATTTCTTCACCGGTAACTAATCAGCTTATTTTTACATGTTTTGATTTTATCAACTGCCATTGTTTTCTGAATAACTGACTATTTAAACAGATAGTTGATTCGTAGGTGGAAATGGTGATGAGAGTATGCTCCACCCAAAGGGTAGATAAGAAAGTGGTGGTGTCACATCACAAAGCTGGGTATGTATTTACATTAAAGTTCAATTATGAAAATAAGTGCAAGTATTTTCATTAAAGATCAATTATTAAACAATAAGTTCATAGAAAAATATCATCTGCTATTAAATAGAATAATATATTATCAAATAAGTGCAAGAATTTTCATTTCAAGTTCAATTATTGAACAATAAGTTCAAAAAAATATCATCTGCTATTATTTTGAACTTCTTTATTTAGCTTACTCTGTCGATTGCCAAAGTAAAATAAATCAAGGCATTTGTGGGGTTTTGCATCATTCAGAAAAAATTGTATAACAATTCAAGAACCGTAGGATCCAAAAGAGGTAATAAATGCAAAAAGGGTGTTATATTTTTATCCAGTGATGCTTCTGTATTTAATTATATGCCTAATATTGAATCCAAATTGAATTTTTTGCAGGATTTGATAAAGGACCAGTTGAGTTATACCCCGATTTTAGTTGAAACACTTCTGAATGGGCCGCTTAAGAATGTTGGGGTAAATGATGACCTCGTGTTCCCACTAAATTCTCGAGGTATGGGTAAAAATTCAAGGTCTTTAGGAGACTACTGGACAATGTTGAAGTTGGACTTGGAAACTTGTAAATGTGTTTTTTAGTACTCACTTCGTCCAAGGAGAAATGGTCGGGACATGCACTTCCCTAGATCATTGGATGTGGTAAGGGGTGTTCACCAACGAAGGGTCGTTTGTGTTTACAATATGTTTCAACCAATTTATTTTACACCTAAAATCATTTTAAACAATCAATATGTGTTTTTTTCCAGGTTGAATATGTGGAGCGAAGACTGAAAGAACATTTTTCTGTAACGAATCGCGATCATCCATTATTGAGGATAGGGAAGAATGTCCCTGGTATAGGCATGTGTCCTGAGCAGGTGGCAAATTCAGTTGATTGTGGTGTTGTTATGTGCTACAACATAGAGAACATTTTGCTGAATAAGCAAAGCGACCTCTTTTACTTTTCACATGAAGCGTCCAAAGAATATCGCTAAAAAATGGTGAATGTTTTCTAGACAACACTGTTGTGTCGGAGTTGTGTGTTTGATGACTTAGTGGAACTTGTTTATTTTATTTCTGTTGTCATATGCTCTAGGTGCCTTAATTTTTAGGTTTATTAAGTTCATACATGAACTTTTTTGGGTTTTTTGAGTTCATTGATGAATTGCGTCTGAGACACCTTTTGTTATGTATTGATGCAAATTATATGATGAATATTTTTAGCATATCTACTTGACAGTTATTGGTTTTGTTATGACACCTTCCATGTAGACATGTTTTGATATATTTTATGTGCCTATTTTGATGAAGACATGCATTAATTCTCTCATGTAAAGTAAAATGTATAGTGAACGTATTAAGTACAATATCTCTGTAAAATAAGTTCAAAAAAGAGACTTGATAAGTTCATTATTATATTCGTAAGTTCAAGAAAGATAGTATGTTTTATACTTGATGTAATATCAATGTGTTTTAGATATTGGTGAAGTGCAAGAACTTATTATATCACCTTTCCAGATAATAATCAAAACTATAATTCCCAATTAATTGATTTTCAAAATTATTTGGTTTAAAGTTCAAAGTGATTAGTAGTAAGTTAAAAACGAATATATGTTAAGTTCAAAGTTTCTTTTTACACAATAATAATTTAATGTTTCAAAAGTGTGTGATAATGTATTATTGATCAGTAAAACTAGATAATATGGGCACATGATACACCAATATAAAATTCAAGAACATTTTGTTTACATAAAAAAGACTAGATATTCCCATTCATCGTATATCCTTCCTAATACAAAATATTCCTAATTCCCATTCATTTACATAAAAAAAGACTAGATATTCCCATTCATTGTTCAGCCAACCTTAAAATAAAAAGACTGGATATTCACCAATAGAATAGATACAAAATATATATGGCAATAACCAGGTCCAGCCTCCATAATACAACCAATACTGCAAAATACATGTTTAACTAATTCCTTGTTCTTCAAAGATATATATGGCCATCAATGTTCACATCCCAAATCACATAGCATCCATTGTTACTCAAAAGTTTCAACGTATGGGAAGACAGATGCTGAAACATATGTTATTGGTCGATCATATGTAAAGAAAAATCTCTCCAGTTGAAAATCCCAGTAACCATATACACCAATAGGGTTTAGCCTAAACACAAGCTTATCCCTCTTTGGTTCCACAAGATATATAGGCTGGAAATTAATGAGACGACGTAGAGAAATGGGGACATCTAGTGAAACATGATACCTCATCCAGGAGTTAGAACAAGTGTAATTTTGCAAAATACAAATATCAATAGGTTCATTTAGAGAATAAAGCCACAAATTTAATGCCAATTTTTCATTGTTTAGGGATGACAAATGATAATACCTATCATTTCGGCGGGTGGATTCTGGCAAAGGAATGAGAGAGTATTTTTTTCATCCAAATTAAATACTGATATGTTCCCTGTATAAAGCATCCAATGGAGACAACCATTGGCATACACACCGCAAGAAGACAGGATCCGAGAGTGGGGGTGCTGACCAAGATCCCTCCACTGAGACTCATTCTTGGAATAGATCTTTACCTTTGTGCGCTCAACCAACGAATGGAACAATGAAATCTTGAGAACAAGATAATCATTATTATGCTCATTGTATCCCAACCCAAAAACAACACTTGCACCATTTACGTGTGGAGGGAAAATGATGGGTTCTGGAGGCACGAAGGTCCGCATTTGTGTGGATGGATTGAGAAGATAGAACTCATCATCCGTGTTGCATAACAACACAAGACCATTACAAGAACTAATGTATTCAAATGGTCTAGAGCCCTGGTGAACAAACCTATTCAATGGGGCACCGGGGACTGGCAGCATGTACTGTAATGGGATGAAAGAATACTCTGGTTGAAGCAGTACATGGACTTTGTTCTGAATCCTCATCTGTGCTCTGTGATTTTTTTGAAAGTTGGGTCCATCTATATGATCTTACACATAGCAAGTGGTTTTGAGATGAAACGAATGAAGCATTACCACCACTGCTAGAAGCACGTGAATTTTGAAAAAAAAATTCCATAATTTTGCAGTTTAGGGTTTATAGGATGGGATTTTGGGAAAGTAGATTGTGATATACTGTGTGAGTTGTTCGAAGAATATATAAGGAAGTCAACTCCAGGTCTTGCGGGGAAAAGTTCAAACCTCTTTTCTGAGAAGTTCAAATCTATTATCTGATAAGTGTAAGTATTTTCATTAAAGTTCAATTGTTAAACAATAAGTTCAAAAAATTATAGAGTCCAATTGCTCCAAAACTTGTGCCCCTTCCATTATCATCTGCTATTATTTTGCACTAAACCCATTTACCTTAATCTGTAGATTGCCAAAGTAATTTAAATCAATGCATTTATGTGGTTGCATCATTCAGAAAATATTGTATAACAATTCAAGAACCATAGGATCAAGAAGAGGTAAGAAATGATCAAATTGTGTTGTTAATAATCCCCATTAGTTCAACATAAGAGACAAAAAAATCACCCCAATGAAACTTAGTGTGGATGAGATAACTACTTTCACATGACTGGCAACTTTGTAAGATGACAACATCGAATATAGAATGACTAACTAAGGGGGAGGATTTTGAGAATTTTTTTCCATAATTTTGCAGTTTAGGGTTTATAGGATGGGATTTGGGAAAATAGATTGTGATCTACTGTGTGAGTCATTCTATATTTTGAAGAATATGTAAGGAAGTCAACTCCAGCTCTTACGGGGATAAGTTCAAACCTCTTTTCTGAGAAGTTCAAATCTATTATGTGATAAGTGCAAGTATTTTCATTAAAGTTCAATTGTTAAACAATAAGTTCAAAAAATTATAAAGACCAATTGCTCCAAAACTTGTGCCCCATCCATTATCATCTGCTATTATTTTGCACTAAACCTATTTACCTTACTCTGTAGATTGTCAAAGTAATATAAATCAAGGCATTTATGTGGTTGCATCATTTAGAAAACATTGTATAACAATTCAAGAACCATAGGATCAAAAAGAGGTAATAAATGATCAAATTGTGTTGTTAATAATCCCCATTAGTTCAACATCAGAGACAAAAGAATCACCCCAATGAAACTTAGTTTGGATGAGATAACTAGTTTCACTGGACTGACAACTTTGTAAGATAACACCAAAAAATATAGAATGACTAACTAAGGGGGAGGGCTTCAAAAAGGATAAACTCTGGCTGCTTGAGCAACAAGTGTATTCAAAACCTATACACTTTCAAAATGTTAAGTCTAGGCAATAACAAAATATAGCCATAAAAGATATCAACGAGGATCACCAAATATAAATGGATCATCGACGATGTCTTCAGCTGTTTCAAACTGACCTTGGGATTGATCACCCCCTTCATTTTGTAAGCCAAGGTTGTCTTCCAAAAATTCTGGTAGAACATGTACATAAATTGAAGGAAGAAGCAAGACATTCCAGATTGCATTTGAACAATTAGGATATTTATGCATTAAGTATATGATATAATAGTGAAACAAAATACATATATACAATACCTGAATGCTGCAGAACATCCATACCAACTGCAAGGCCACGTGTAAGATAGTTATGCCTTGCATATTTGCCATACCTTTTACATAGAGTCTTTTTCTTATTTCCATGCTCTCTCCAAATGAGCGATTCCTGGATCTTTTCGGGCGTCCTGGACGTTTCTTCAGTAGTGGTGGTAATATGGTATAATCACCATCAGGCTTAAATTCAAACTTCTCGGTCTCCGGAATAGGCATGAGGTCATGAGAATAAGCGGAGCGGTATGTTGTAGTGTAAAAGCAATCTTCAACGTGCGTGAAGATGGTCTGGCAGTTGAGGCGAATAACAGCAGCCGCGTGAACACATGGGAAGCCCCTAATCTGCCATTGATAGCAGGAGCATGATCTCTTCGTCAGGTTAACTACAACTGAAGGTGTGGAATGAACTTGGAACACACCGTTTGGGCATAGCACCACATTGACAGTCCAGTTTCAATATGACGATTCCACGTGTCCTTCTTGCTTTCAACAAATGCTCCAGACCATGAGCTGCTCTCTGCTCTTCGTTCAACAAACCATCCGCTAATTTTGGAACGTATTGATTCAATCATGTGTGTCACTGGCAAAGACCTATCAGCTTGAATCCAGTGTTGAATGACTCAGCCGCATTGGAAGTCATTTCCGCATACCTAGTGATGTGTGGGGAAAAATCTACAACTCATTTTATAACGGGGAGTCCCTCCAGGAATTCTTCAGCAAGGCCCCACCCGTTTTTTTTTTAATAGCAAGATTCTTCTGAAATATGATTTCATTCGGAGTATATGCGCACTCCCTAAAATGTTCTCCCAATTTCTTCCGGTTATCGTTGGTCCATCCATTTGAAAAACAGCCCTTCAAATTAGTTAGCAAATAATAGAGGCAGAAAAATGGACAGGTTGATCAAACACATGAGGGAATGCATTCACTATACCCACGTGCCGGTCGGATATGTAGGAAATATCATTTGGGTGATGTACAGAGTCGCGAAGATGCTCTAGAAACCATATCCAGTTTTCATTGTTCTCAGCAGAAACAAGCGCAAAGGCAACAAGAAATAGACCTACCATAGGGTGAACAGTCAGTGAATATATAAACTCCATGAGGATAAATTGCATCATCATAAACATAATCGAAGTAATTCTAGCTCAAGTTAAATAAAGGATATATACTAAACAACAAAAGTACACATAGAGAAATTGTTTACCATTGTCACCGTCCTTTGCAATAGCGGATAGTAAGATACCCTTGGCCCGACCCTTCATGAAGGTCCCATCTATAAATAGCATTGGGCGACGGCTACGAAAACCATCAATACAAGCTTTAAATGCAATGAAAAACCTTTCAAAATGATGAGTGAGTGGGTTTGAACAAAGTTCAATTACACTGCCCGGATTGGTTCGATTAATTGCATCACAGTACCAACGGAGATCGTTGTATGAATCATCAAAGCTGCGAAATATGTTGGACTTAGCACGCTCAGCCGCACGGTATGCTTTCCAGTATGGAATATCAATGCCATAGTCCTTCTTGATTTTTTTTAGTGCACTCTTCCCACTAAAATTTGGATTTTCCTTAACCTTAGACATTAAAAGAGTACCAACTATGCTAGAATCAAGCCTCTTGGTATCCTTTCCTACTAGATTACCAACATACTTATGGACAAGGATTTCTTTATGAACAACAAAGAAGTTGGTAAGTATATCAAGCTTGGCTTTTATGAACCAATCACATTCCATGGTTATTGCCTCAATGCACAATACATGGATGTACCTCCTATCATTCCTATAATATTTGAACCTAAAGCTAGTTTTGGTAGAATACTTAACTAAACCAATCCTAAACTGCTCTGCACCACCTTTAAATTGTGCACCAACCCCACCTTTCATAATATTTCACCACTCATCGGATAGCAATGGATCTTTCGTAATCTCCGGGGACATATTGTAAACTGGAATGTCAGCCTTACCCGCAAACTCAGGTTGTTTACCATCTCTTACCCGTAAACTAGAGCTATTACTAGGATTTGCAGATGAATGAGGACTATCACATGAAGACCTACAAGGATTGTGCCCTGAGCTTTTACTAGATGATGAATGCATAAGATTTTCCCCATAAATATTTGGACTACCAGAAGAACTACCACCGACGTTGCCACCCCCAACAGTACCCCCCCCCCCCCTCCCTAGATCGAAGCTCAGCTTGTACAATCCGACATGATACTATAGAAAAGAGCCTCATTAAATTAATAATATCATCATCACAATCAAGACACAAGTTGATAAAACTCCCCACTGTGCAAATGCAATTGAAACACCCAGCAACAAGATCAAGCCACTTACTTGAAATCATTGACAAAATCTCGGAGTATGCAGTCGATTCATCAAAAGCAATGAGCTTGCACTCGCCTTTGAATTTAACCGTAATAAGAATCTTCTCCACCATTTCCTTAAAAAAATTGAAATTTAATTAGATAAAAAATATAGAAACAATTTATGAACCCTACAAATTGTGCTATTACCAAATGATCGAGAATGATCGAGAAGAAATCAGACAGCGAAGGTTGATAATGATCCTCAAGATGAAAATTGATCGAGCAGTAATCAAGACTTAAGGAATAATTTTCAGCAACCAGATTTGATAATGATCCTCCCGATGGAGCAGGGGAATGTATATAAGATCGAAATATGCATTACAGTTTGAATTTTGAATTAAAGCAACTGACATTCTTGGATGGGACATGTACTGTGAAGAAGAAAAATTCAGAGAAGAAGAAGGGAGGTAGGATCGGTTGATAGAAGGGGGGTGGGGTGTTAAAAGGGGTACCTATGGAACCTAGTGAATAGAAACTTAATTGTTGTGGGGAGTAACTATTTTTTTTGTGCACACCTCTAAGCAATTTGAGTTTAAAGGATGTAGTTGAAAGGCAATTTCCCAAATTTTTATTAGACAATCTAATTTAATAATGGGTATAGACTACTTGAAATTGGGAAAACTAACAAAAAGTTTTAAAAAAAAATGACACCCATCAGGTATAGAAACCATGACCTAAAAAAACAATAATAGGTTTCTGTCTGCTAAGATACTCATTACTTAATTTAAAATTTTATTCAATTATATATATATAATTCAGGGCCCCTACTCATTCGCCTCCAAAAACGCACGGTCTCGCTCATCGGTAGACATACTATCATTTCTGCTAATCGGAGTTGGGCATTGCATATGCTTCAACCCTAAGTCGAAACGGGGTCTGGTAATTTTTGTTCTGTGGCCCAAATGAATTGTTGCTTGCTAAGATCTTGGGTTGCAATATTGGGCTAAATAAACCACTACCACGTTTATTTGGGCCCATTAGGAGATACACCCTCTAAATAGAGAAAAGTTGGGAAAATTGGCAAAAATGTCCCGTATGTTGGCGGTATTGGTAAAAATGCCCTTTATGTTTTCAACTTTATGATAATGCCCATTATATTTTCAAAATTATGCAAAAATGCCCCGTAACCGGCTACAATAGGTTTCTAACTGGTTTTCGCTGATGTGGCATTTTATTATCCATTTCTTCTTTTTCTTTTCAAAATACCCTTATATTTCTAAAAGAAATAAATCAATTTCTCCGATTCCTCTGTTCAATTGCTCGATTTTGATTGAAAATCAGGGGAAACAGCGTCGTTTGATATCGATTGTTGCCCTAATTTCACAATTGGAATTGCTCGCGTTAAAAAAACGCCCAAAATTTCCGTCAATTTCTCCTATTCGTCTGTTCAATTGTTCGATTTCGTTTGAAAATTAGGGGAAAAGCGAAATGACGTTGTTTGATATCGATTTTGGTAATGATTTGTTAACAGGCGAGAAAGATCCGGAATAAGGCCGCCTCATGCCGTCGTCGCCGTCGCCATCTCCGCGAGCGCCGCCGCTGGTCGTATCAAATTCCGGCAAATTACTAAATCCTTCAAATTCAAGCAAACTATTATCCTTCCCAAACTCCAGCAAATTCCTAAGCTCCTCAAATTCCAGCAAACTACTCTCCTCTACCAATTCCAGCAAACTCCTCGGTTCCTCCAAATCCGGCAGAGCGCTGGTGGTTTCCAACTCCGGAAAAGCCCTAATCGTCTCGAATTCGGGCAAAATGTTCGACCAATCGGGGCGGAAGAAATACGTGAAGCAGGTAACCCTCCGTATCCCCAAATTTTGTATTTTAATTGATTTATTTCTTTTAGAAATATAAGGGGATTTTGAAAAGAAAAAAGAAAAAATGGATAATAAAATGTCAAGTCAGCGAAAACCGGTTAGAAACTTATTGTAGCCGGTTACAAGGCATTTTTGCCTAGTTTTGAAAATATAATGGGTATTATCATAAAGTTGAAAACATAAAGGGCATTTTTACCAATACCGCCAACATACGGGGCATTTTTGCCAATTTTCCCAGAAAAGTTTATGAAAATCCTATTGCAACCCACCATTTCTCTCTTTAAACTTTACCCATTTTTCAAACACTGCTGGTATTTCATTCGCTCGATTAAAAATGATCGAAAACCACCGCGTTTATTGACAAAAAAAATAATCAAACACGTAGAACTTGTTTGGTCAAAATATAGCAAATCACTTTTTTCGGCAAAAATCAATCGAGAATGGACGAAAAATCGAATTTGGGTCATAAACATTGTTATTTTTTTTGTGTCTAGAGTAGCGAAAAATAAAGAAGAAAATATCTAATATTTTCTCTATAAATTTTCTATTTATTATAATAGCAGGACGATGGACGGCGCTGGGTGGCATGTACCTGGAGATTGAAGAGAAACAATAGGGAGAAGGAAGAGAATTTTAATATATTTGATTCAACTAAAGTCACGAGGAACATAGCTATCCTACAAAAGTAACACGTACTGGAAGAATCATGGGCCAAACTAACTAGATGGACCAAGTCAAATTGTTTCACTACGAACATTTGCATTCAACCTTTAGGAAACTCTTTCAAAAGCTCTTCTAACCTCTTCAACAACAACAGTTTTCCTGATTCATTTGCATTCCGAAACTTTTGCTCAAGTTTCTTCACACACTTTTCAAACTCCTCGTCGAGGTCAACCTGGCATTCCTCCATATCCAGCTTCTTCCAAAAATCATCAATCGCACTCAGTGGAATTGGTTTATCCTCCCGTATATACTCCGTCAACTCATGCGCACACGGCAACCCACACGTTTTCCGCAAGTTACATCCACATACACGTGGGTCAACACCAGCTTTACTCTTCCTGCCTCTCTCAACTTCATCATAAATCAATTCCAAAGCATGAATGGAAACCTTACCTATCAACGATTTGAAGATAACAGACGTGAACTTGTGGTAGGTGATAATAGAGCTTTTTGTAAATGAACTCTTTATAGCAACATGTGCCGCCACATATGATGAGTGGATCTTGTCCCAACAAGTTTGGAAGTTGTCAATATTGCTACCCAACTGTTTATTAAATCCAGCGTGGTGACTTTCAACCCTGTTATGAAGTGTTATGAATAATTATTTTATGGGTACATGAGAAATTGCAAAAAAATTAATTGGTATAGTGAAAACGGACCTTCTAGTGTTGTTGTTTCCATAGTGCAAGATTCGATCTGTCCAACAAGCGACAAATTTGTCTTTGTATGGCTCAATCCACTGTTCAATTGCATAATTAACTGGATCAGGATAAGTTTTGAAATGCTCAACAAGTGCTGCATACCGCGCGTTGAATGCAGTTACATCTTCAGCAAACATTAGAAGTTGCCAGTGAAAATAGAACTCTTCCCACTTCTCGTCTGTTCTGAAATCGCCCTTGCAGTTGGTCAATATCTTCTTGTTGATATGCCAGCGACACAGGAAATGGCTAGAAGTAGGAAAAGTAACACGGACAGCATTCATTAAGGCCAAGTTCGTATCTGTGACAATCACATGGGGGAGTCTGAATTCATTCATTAATGCCTTCAAAGTACTACAAGCCCATACAAAATTATTATCCTTCTCAGCCTCCATATACACACAAGCAACTGAAAACCTCATATCAGTTGAGGTCACGCCAACTATCTCCAACAACGGCATTCTATTCTTAGTTGTCTTATGTGTACAATACATCAAAAGAACATTTGGGAAGGCTCGCAACAAGTCGACACTGGTACGATGAGCAAAAAACAGGTCTTTCACCGCGTTAGTATCCTCGCATCGCCGGTCTAGAAAGTAGTAGTCGTGCTTCTTCAATTTTTCCATTAGGTACTGGAGTGGATATTGACCATCACGCTCATTCATCCAATCCTTTCGTAAGGACCGGAAAATTTTCTTCGGTTGAATGTCTCCTTCTGACGAATCCAAGACTATTTCCTCCTCAACACTTAACGACCGTCCAACAAATGAATCACTTTGCAAATAATTGTCAATTGGATGGTTGTGCACCGCCCAATCAACAGATAATGCCCACGGACCATTTATATGTGTTTGTATACCTTTCAGCAAAAACCGGCATCCACATTTTTTTGTTTCCCTTCTCCTCCTTTTTGGCACTTTTATGGCTTCATTTAAGCCCTCCTCATCATCTACATATACTTGCAGCTTCCCCATATTCTTACCTTTAAATGTACGATACTCCCCACCTCGTTCACAACCCAGATATACTCGACCTCTTTTACCCCCTACACTGCAAGACCTCTTCACAACAAGAATCATCATGTGTTGTCTTGCAGCTTTGCGTGCCCAATTTATTAAGTCACTCCGAGTATCGAATAAGGCGTGTGTGGTGAAAATATCGCTGTAGTCCGTTGCAGTTTCATTGTTACTGCTCTCACTGACATGGCTCTCCTCAGACATTGAATTTGACTCCTACAAAGAAAAAGAACAACAAATATAGAAATATAAGGCTTTTGTCACTATTTTTGTGCAGTTATTTTCCAATTTTCTTGTAGTCTTGGCCAGTCTATGCATACATCTATAATGAGATAATAATTATTCCATGCTGCTATATTATGCTTAATTTCAGTTGCAAATTGGTGTTTTATCTAATATATGGCTTTTTTTGTTCAGATGTTCTTTGGTAAGGGATTACAAAATATAAAAATAAAATTAATTCCATCACATTTATTCCATTTTTATTCTCTATAGCTTAGTCACTCTAGAAATTGTTACTGCATTGGAGCACCCTTTGAGTGAGTTGAATTCTATAATTTCGGTTCTTTCTGCACTAAAAGTCTAAAACCTTCGTTTGCCATTTCAAAATAAGTTAGACTTGGATGGTTTGACAATTCTTCAAGAGTTGGTGATTAGTTCCTCTACTTTTTCTCTATGTGCATCTCATTATGTTCAGTTGTAAGACCCACTTATAATTGGTTTTATTTTCAAACATTCCGAACGCGTTAGAAGTTAGAACCACCTTTCCGACTTGCAACTAAAAATCACCAAATTGAACAATCAACATCAAGAGAGCCATGGTTTCACACAGTTTATATTTCACTCTTCAATTTTATAGCAAACAGAAAACAAGATTACACCAATAAACAATCCACAACATTTTAACAACAACAAAAAACACTCATACTACAAAGCACTAACCTCAGTTTCAGAAGATTGAAGTTCCTCCATTATCCTGGCTCTCTAATAACTAAGAAATATCTACTACTCTGCTTCCCCTGCACAACAAGGGCATCACGAAGTTCATTTTGCACCATATAATTCACATTTTAGTAAATATCACAAAAGGATTTGTTATCCTATCCCCGTTTACTCATTCATTCATCAGTATTGTCATTAAGCAATAGAACTACAAATCAAAAGTGTGGACTACAATTTTAATCCGTAAATGGAACTTTGTTCAACTCTAATTTTTAGAACGAGTGCTGATTAAATTCCAAATTATGCCCTAAAAAGAAAATAGCTAACATAAGGATTTTCCCGACAGATTCAAACTAACCGCGATTAGTATCCAAATAATTAAAATCAATACCTAACCGTCAAACTGACGCACGACGGCGCGGCGTACGTGTGAGACGACAGAGGACGGTGGAAGTGCGGCGGAGAAAGGCGAGCGTGAGAGCGGGCAATCGAAAGGGGGGTGCGCTCTCCCAATGGGCCTCCTGAAATGTGCCCCAATTCTGGCTTTCTATTTATTTTTAACGAAGGAATAAACTAAGGCCAGGTTTTGCATCCCATTTTTTAGTTAGGACACCACCACTATTTAAAACATTAGTAAATACACACCCCTAACTTTCTTAATTACTATCCTTCCCAAAATATATTTTTTCCGTTACAAAACTACTTTTATAGTAGGTAATCACATATCTATAAATATATAAAAGTAGCAGTCACAGTAAAACGAAGGATTAATCTGTTGTCAAGGTGTACTGCACTTGCTCTCTGATGCAACCGTGAAGTTTACTCGCTAAAATTCGTGTGGCCAGCGCTTAGAATGTAAATTTATATTTTTTTATTTTTCTTAATATCTGACAAAAATATTTCATGTGATATGCTTTGTTAGTTTCGAGATAAAAGCATGTCTTGGCAGATTGGTAACAGTACTCATTGAATTTAATTGAATACTTTTCTGCATTAACTAGACTTGATAAGTAAGATTTCAGTATAAAAAGTTGTGCAAAAACCATGTCCCGCTAGTTCTCAAATTTAAACATCAAAACACCAATATTATGACTTTTTAATTACTCTTCTGCTCCAATATTTAAGACTGTCCAACTATACGTCGACTTTCAGATTAGCATTGCAAAGGCTTGGAGTTTTTTTTTTTTTTCCAGTTTATTTCAAATATTTTAGTCTATTCTATTGCATGTTCAGCATAAAAAAGATTTACACTGACACTTTTATTTTTTCATAGCAGGTCATCGTTAACGCTCAACTTCAGAGTTCAGAATAATCAGGGGAATTGATTCCATTAGCTGTAAAGATTCAACTGATCTGGGCATGTTATTCAAAACAAGGTTAAAGAATAAGAGAAACTATGATATTCCACAATTTTGAATAAAAATAATAATAATTGTGGTCTTGCTCTTTGTATTCGTTATACATTATTCCCTTCACAGATTAACATAGTATTATGTTATAGCAGAGTACAACAAATATACAATTCGTCACTACCTCATTGTTAGAATCCACATTATAAAGGGTTAAATCTGTGAATCAATTAGTAGATCTACAGATTCAAATGCTTCTCGGGTGTGCGAGTATTCGATCAGAACAACAAATAGTAGGGGATTAAAAATCACCAAAATAAAATGATGTCAGTATTATAAGAAGATGAGTCATTAAAAGTATGACTTCGAGAATGTTACCTTTAGGTACTTATCGCGGACCTATGGTTCAAATCGAGACACACATATGGTGTAAACACATAGATCTTGAAAAAGAGATCTGGAAAGATAGAGGAAAAAAACTTAAAAGCAGATTATTAGGAGGCTTTATGCATAATTTCTCTCAACTTTCAGGTCGATGGGGATGGTTTTGCATGCCGAGGGAAAAATGATGCAGCTGGGTTTTGTACATTCTAGGAACTTTAATAATGGAGTTGATTACACAGTGATTCTAATGTAAAAAAATAAGGCTTCACTTGGTAGAGAGTATTAATTTTAATAAGGGGTATAAATTTAATATAGAAAAGTCATATAAATTTGCTTGGTAGGACATATAAGAAAAGTCCTACTAATTTATGCAAAATTCTTATACTTATTTGGTAGGAAGTAATAAAAAAGATAAAAATTAGGAATAGTGGTAGTCCGGCAGCCTCCGGCGACGCTCCGGCGGCTCCGGCGGTCCGTGTGACAAACAAATAATAATATAGTACGACCTTTCGGACCGAATTAATTTTGTAAAAGTGAATAGTGCTTTGGAGATATTACGCCTTACTATTTTACAGGGTCGGACATATAAAAAATGGGTCGATATTATTTTAGTATGCCCTACCAAGCAGAGTATTAATTATACAACACCCCATAATATGGGCTTATATGCCCTACCAAGTGCACCCTAAAGTTAATGTAAACAGGAGAAGAAGGTGGATTTGGTCTTTTAGTGGGTTGGGTGGGTGGTTGGATTGTTTATGCTTTTTTTTTTTTTTTTTAATAGTATTCAAGGAAGAATGGACAAATGTGGGTTTGTGTGTCAAATTAGGCCGAAAACAGGCTATGGGCCGTTATATGTTAGTAGTTAGGTAAAAAAAATTATATGTTTGTGTAGTAATTTTGCTATGATATACATATATTGTAAGGTTTTTTTTTATTCGTATGGGTAATTAAAAATACTACCACATCAGACATTTATGTAGCATCATAAGAAATTATAAAATTTGCTCAATAACAATTACTCAAATTTTAGTTTTTATTCATAACTCATATTTACAACATCCAATATTTTTTCACACTCATTTTTAATGTGGTATATAAATTTGACATATTGCATTTTCAAAAATAAAATTCAAATTTAATGTATGGAGTTTAATCTTCTTAGTTGTTGTTTTTTATTGATTATATGAATTGAATTTTTAAAAAAGGTTTTTTTCTATTTTATAAGTCCTATTAAATTTTAACATTTTTTATATATTTTAGTACTTGTGATGGGTATAGGGTATAATAAAAAAATTGATCTTATATTTGTAAGATATTCACATATACATAACCTTATAAATTAAAATTTCACAGTATATTTGTAAAAGAATATTAATGAGGAAAAAAATTAACAAATTGAATATACAAAATGAATTTGATTAAAAAAATCATTGCATATTAAATTTTGTAAATATTCAATCTGTGCATAGCACGGGAGAATTACTAGTTTTTGAAAAAAGAAGGAAGCTCGTGAGTGTGGTGTTAAATAAAGGAAGAGTTTTTTATTGACTTTGTGAGTGTGGGTTATTTATTTATTTTTTTGCATTGTCAAAGTAATATTGAGACTTCCAAAAATGACAATTGTGAAAGTAATGGCAAAAAAGAATAAGTATATAAAAGACCTAATTTTTCTTTACTCTCTTTCTTCTATTTTCTAACATGTGCACTTCTCCCTTTTCTCTCTCTATCCTACTTCAAATGTCCAATTTTTTTTTTAAATACACAAATTGTCATTGTCGAGATATTCTCCCTTTTTCATTCTAACCAAGCATTGACTCACACTTTAAGTGTTGTCTCCTCTTCTCTTCCCCCGCACATCGAGACTCGTGATTCCCATCATCTAACGCCGCAACCATTATGCACCACCATCTGCAGGAGAAGGCATCACGCATCTTGGGAATGACGATGATGCGGAGGAAGAGGATGATTAGTGACATTCATGATTATGTGAACGAATTAAAAACATGCTAAATAAATTTATAGCAAAGTATAGAAAGAAAATGGCTCACACATGAATTATTTGAAGGCTATTAGTTATTTACACCAAAAAGTATTAGTTTAAAAGTATTAATTCGGGAGGGTATTAGTTGTTTTAATTAAAGGGTATTAGTTGAGGGTACAAAGAGTATTAATTGTTTAATTAAAAGGTATTAGTTGGTTACACTAAAAAATATTTTCATGTATAAACCAAGTTCGCTCTATACATACTCTAAATTTGATTATATTAATTTAAAAAATTAACAGTTTTTAGAATTTAATTTTTTTATAGGTGGGTTACCTAGAGCCCCATTTTAAAAGCCTTAACTATCAATAGTCACTCCAATTTTCCTACATGGTAAGGAACCACATTTTGTGGGATCCACAAGCACAAAACCTTCAGCCCACTTTCTGATTTTTGCAGGTTATCTTTTTATTTTATTTTTTTTTAAATTACACATCTTTTTTTGCAGGCTGTTTTTTTTTTTTTTAATTTACATCCCCTAAATTCATTTTTGGCCGAATTTCATTCGTTTTAATTAATGCAACCATTTTTTTTTCCCTTTCTAAATTTAGTGTACCCAAAATCTTTTTTTCTTTTTTTCTCAGTTTTCATTCCCCCAAATTCAAACCATTTTTTCTTCATTTTTTTAGAATGAATTTACACAATTAAAAATCAAAAAATAAATACGCAATCTCATTATTAATAAGCATTTTTGCATATATAAAATTCTAAAAAAATATTTAAATGTAAAATTACATCTAAAAATTCAAAAATTACATTAAAAAATAAACAATGCATACCCTTATAGTCCTTAAAAAAATTTGCATATTCGGAGACTTATTTTGCATAACACAATAATTTATTTGCATATTACAATTTTTTTTTTTGCATAATGCAACAAATTATTTGCATAAAAATGCAAAAACAATTTCCCCCAGTATGCCACTATTCTCTTTGCTCCACCATTTTTGTTAAACTCCCCCACATGCAAAAAAAAAAAAAAAAAAAAAAAACAATTCGTCATTAGGGTAAATCAACCTCATTATCATTTCAAGAACATAAAATGCAAAAAAAACAATATTCTCTAAGTACCTTAAAAACAAGGTAAATTGGATTCTATCTATATAGCTTCAAAATAAATCACATGTCCTCAATAAATCCAATTACTTAGTACAAAATTACTTACTGGAAGTAGGGTGTAGGTCGTCGTGAGAAATGGACTCGATCCACCGTTGTCCTCGATACGACCTCATCTCTCCACCACCCTCCTCGATCTGACCGTGGTGGTGACGGTGGCAGTGAATCGCTTAACAGTAACGGTGGCCCTTCGATCCGACAGCTTGACACCAGATCGGTGATGCGTCTAATTCAAAACACTAGTTTCAGAAGGCCTTTTCGTTCCATCCAAAATTTGGACTCCAGCGGAGGTGAAGGAGCACGGCGCCATATCGCTTCTCAATGAGAGGATTCAGAGTAAACATGGAAATAGAGAAACAGTGTCATCGGGGCCGGTAATGGACTCAAAGGAGGCTGGATTTGTGGTGAGGCGGTAGGGGAGGTGGGAGCGGTGGGCAGTGGGAGGCATAGATAGAGAGAGAAAGAGCGGGGCGTGGGTGGGGATAATTGATAAGGGATAGATATTATTATTGTTTTAGAATATACTGTTGTATCTTTATGTTGATATGATTTGATTTTTTCCCATTACGCAACAAATTAGTGTACATATTCTCTATATAATAGATCTTTGACCCATCACCTTATTAACGGTGAATGGAATACCAATTCTCTAATTCTCACATGGTATCAGCCTACTCACCGGGAAAACCCTAATTTTTCCTCTCTCTTTTTTCCAAACGATTGTGCGATGCCTTCTCTTTAC
This sequence comes from Ballota nigra, assembly GCA_947034835.1. Classification (NCBI taxonomy): domain Eukaryota; kingdom Viridiplantae; phylum Streptophyta; class Magnoliopsida; order Lamiales; family Lamiaceae; genus Ballota; species Ballota nigra. The sequence goes on along the minus strand of OX344728.1, from coordinate 38,846,592 downwards.
ACACGACCGTTGTTTTTAATCATAGACCGGTTAGTGACATTATCCCTCACGTTTATTACAGTAGGTGGCCAATTATCTCTCACATACTCATCGCTGGTTATTATTATTTTTCCCTGACTGTACACCACCATATACTCATCCTTTGTGCCCCTAGACTATACTCACAATAATTACTCCCCAAAGCCCTAGCGGCAATATTTCCTTCTCCCTACCCATGATCGAAAGGTCCCCTTCAATCAGTTTTTTTTTCTTTCATAGCGTTATCTCCCTCAACCGACCCTATCCCGATTGCTACTATGATATCCATATGGTAGCGATCAAGTTATCTTCCTCTAATTATCTCTTATGGAAGCACAAAATTATACCGATGCTAGCTAGCTTTGATCTCATTGGCTTCGTTGATGGGTCTTCTTCCCCTCCGGCCAAGCTGGTTTCTAATTCCTCCTGTGCTCAACCCACTACAAATTCGGCGTATGTCTAGTGGCATACAAAGGATCAAATAGTTCTTGGCGTCATTTTCTCCTCTCTATCGGAAAAAGCCATGGCCAAAGTGGTTGATTGCTTTACTGCTCGCGATGTGTTGCTGGCCTTATAGGTGGTCTTTTCTCACTCTTCATCTTCTTGCATTAACCAACTCAGAGAAGAGTTGTTATCTCTCCGGCGGGGCGCTGATTCCCTCCGAGATTACAGTAATTCACTATGCGACCAGCTTTCCACAATTGGTCGTCCCGTTGAAGAATCTGACAAGAGTCATTCGTTTCTTCAGGGTCTTGGCATCTAGTTCGCCAATTTTGTGGACACCCGTCTCTCTATTGATCTTGTTCTGGCGTACTCTGTCTTGTTGCATCAAGTTATACAATTCATCTTATGAATCATGCTATGGAGGCTTTTTCTCCACAGCTTCCGCAAGCTACGCTCGTGGCTGCTTCATCCTGTAGTTGTGGCAATAATTCAACCAGACCACCTACCCGAAATAATCAATACACTCCGGCATCGAACTTTGGTGGCCGTCCTAATACTGGTGGCCGCCCTGGCCATATCACCATTGGCCGAAGTGGTCCTCCATCTACCCAGCGTAAGACATATGTCCCTCGATGTCAAATTTGTAAAGGCGAACATTATGCAGATAGATGTCCACAATATCTTAATACATGTGCTTCTGTGTCTCCAGCAAATTTTGTCCAAGCTTTCCATGCCTCGTGCAATATTTCAGACTCCACTCTGGATTGGTATGTTGATTATGGTGCTTTCGCCCACATGACCGCTTAGACGTACTCTCTCGATGCATGCCTTCGAACCGTACTCTGGTAATAGTTTAGTCATAGTTGGTAATGGAAATTCACTTTCTATCTCTCATATTGGCTCAACGAAATTATTTCGTGATGTTGAATTGTTTGATGTTTTCGTTGTTCCTCATTTGACCAAAAATCTATTATCTATCAGTAAACTAACGAATGATTATCCGGTTGATGTTATTTTCTCTGATAAATTCTTTGCAATTCAAAATCGAGTCACAAAGGAAATTCTGGCTCAGGGCAGATGTAAGCAGGGGTTGTATGTTTTGGACTGTGGTACTTCCGCACTAGTTGCTGCTCTACGCTCCAAGACTATGAAGACTAGTTATGATTTATGGCATTTACGCTTGTGGCATGTCCCATTTTCCGTTATTACATTGCTGAATAAGCTTGGTTTTTTATCAGTTACATCTGTGTTACCAAATCTGGGCATTTGCTCTAATTCCCAATTGGCCAAGAGCAAGAAACTATCTTTTCAATTTAATGATAAACGTGCTTCTGCTTTGCTTAATTTAGTGCATTATGATTTGTAGGGGCCAGCCCCTATTGTTACTTCTGATGGGTATAAGTATTATGTCGCTTTTGTTGATGACTTCTCACGTTTTACCTGGACTTTTCCCATGCGTGCTAAGTTAGAATTCTATGACATTTTCATCAAATTTCATGCCTTTGTATGTAATCAATTTACTACCACACTCAAGGTTTTCCAAAGTGATGGGGTTATGAATTTGTGAATAACCGAGTTAATCTATTTATGTCAGACCACAACATTCATCATCAAATTTCGTGTCCTTGTACGTCTCAGCAGAATGGTCGTGCTGAGAGAAAACATCGTCACATTTCTAAAAAACTGGACTTTCTATGATGTTTCATGCTCCCGCTCTCGCATCCCTGTGGTTTGATGCTTTTGCAACAGCGGTTCATGTCATTAATCGTCTCCCTCAGTCATTTTGAAAAATAATAGTCCTTTTGAATTAGCATATGGTTGTACACCTAATTATGCCAATTTCAAACCCTTCGGGTGTCGTGTTTTCCCATACTTACAGGATTATTCTCCACACAAATAGGCTCCTCGTAGCTCCCCATGTATATTTTTGGGTTACAGCAGTTCTCACAAGAATTTCTGGTGATACGATCCTGACACGTCTCGGGTCTTCATCACACGATACGCTCAATTTAATTAATATTATTTTCTATTCTCCGGTACTCAATCTCAGTTGCCAGTAGACCAGCTTGATATCTCGAGCTTTCTTGATGGTCCTTCTGGGTCCGCCTTCCATGCATGCTTCCATGTAACCATCGCCCCCTTTACATGAATCCATGGACCGTACTCTTCTCATTTGCCATGCCACTCTTGTCTTGATCCAATACGGCCTCTCATCGTTACACAATCTTCTATTACTGACGTCCCTCACCTACCAGCAGATTCACCACTTATTTCTCCGGAAGTACCACCGTTGTCGCCGCCTCCTAGTGACTCTCCTCCGCCTGAGCCTCAACCATCCCATCTGATGGTTACTTATGCCAAGTCAGGTATATTTAAACCACATTATTCAGTTGACTTATCTATTACTACTTTAATTTCCTCTTTGGCAGCCTCCTCTGACCCTCGTGTTTATGTCTGCTGCCAAACACCCATATTGGCTTGCTGCTATGTGGGAGGAAATGGATGCTTTGCACTCTAATCAGACTTGGGATTTAGTCCCTTGTCCACCTGAAATTAATATTGTTGGTTCCAAATGGGTTTATCGGACAAAGTATCGATCAAATGGTCCAGTTGATCGTTATAAAGCTCGTCTTGTAGCTCAGGGTTTTACTCAGATTCCAGGATCTGATTTCCATCACACTTTCAGTCCTGTTGTTAAGGTTGCGACAATCCTTGTCATTCTCGCTCTTGTTGTTCATCGTCGGTGGAACTTGCATCAGCTTGATGTGAAAAATGTTTTCCTTAATGGTGTTTTTCCTAAACCAGTTTTATATCTCAGCCAATTGGTTTGTCAATCCTCGGTTCCTGATCACATTTTCCACCTAAAGAGAGCCTTGTACGGTCTTCACCAAGCTCCACTCGCTTGGTTTCAGCGGTTCAGCTCGTTTCTACTCAATCTCGGTTTCAACCAGAGTTGTTCTGGCTCATCTCTGTTTTATTTCCATCAGGGTTCCTCGTTGATATATCTCTTACTTTATGTTGACGACATAATCCTCACTGGGAATGTCTCATCCTTACTCACAGGGTTCATTTCTCGTGCTCATAATGAGTTTGTCCTTAAAGATCTTAGACATCTGTATTATTTCTTGGGTCTAGAAATTTCTTATACTTCGGATGGAATTTTTGTTGGTCAGTCCAAATATGCGTATGATATGTTGGAGCTCAACTTTTGGATTCCAAACCTATTGCTACTTCGTTAATTCCTGGCGATTCTCTTCAAAGTAAGGGCGATCCTTTTTCTGATCTCGGTCTTTGTTTTGTGCTTTGCAATATTTAACAATTACATGTCCAGATTTATCTTATGCAGTTAATGTGGTTAGTCAATTTGTGCACTCGCCTACGACCACACATTTCTTTGCTGTCAAGCGTATTCTCTGTTATGTGAAAGGTACCATTAACTTTGGTTTATCTTTCACATAACGTCCTACTTTGTCCATTTTGAGGTACTCTGACGCTGATTGGGCTCGTTGTGTTGAGTCTCATCGTTCTACCTATGGTTATTCGATCTTTCTTGGGGGTAATCTTATCTCTTGGAGTGTAAAGAAATAATTGTATGTCGCCCGTTCCAGCTGTGAGTCTGAATATCGAATCTTGCCAATGCAACTTCTGAGATTATTTGGCTTACATATCTTCTTCATGAGTTACGGGTTAAGCCTTCTTCATGTCCCACTTTATTTAGTGATAACAAGAGTGTACTTTTCTGGAGTCAGAACCGATCGCTCATAAGCGTGCTAAGCATATCGATATTGATTACCATTTTGTTCGTGAGTTGGTCTACAAGGTCATCTTCTTTCTCAGTTTGTTCCTTCAAATCTTCAACTTGCAGACAACTTCACTAAAAGTCTACCTTGTTCTCTTTTTGAGTTCTTGCGTTCCAAGCTCTGCGTTTGTCTTCATCCCACATATTTTTTCACGGGGGGTGATAAAGGATAAATATTATTACTCTTTTAGAATATTCTGTTGTATCTTTATGTTGATATGATTTAACTTCTTCCCATGTATTACGCAACAAATTAATGTACATATTCTCTATATAATAGATCTTTGACCCATCACCTCATTAACGGTGAATGAAATATAAATTCTCTAATTCTCACAATAATGGAAGAGGGTCGGTTTGGTATATTTGAACGAGTAAGAGAGAGAAGGTAGAGAGAGGGAGATAGAAGGGGGACGGTTGGTATTATTGACCGAGTGAGAGAGAGAGAGAGAGAGGTGGAGAGAAGAGAGAGAGAGAGAGAGAGAGAAAGGGTGGGACCCAACTAAAAAGGTAATAAGTGTGTCTCCTTGAAATAAATTGGGGCTTTATAAAATGTAGAGAAATTTGGGAGGCTTAATGCAATTAGACTCTAGAAAGTGTGGCTCTAGGCAATTTTTCCTTTTTATATTATAATATAAATTAATTGAATGATATTAAAAAAATGAAAGTATGAGATATATACTATTAAAGTTGTAACATAAATGAATATAACTCCAACCTGAAGTGGTAAACTAATATAACTGTCATACTTAAGTAGTTGGGTTTGAACCACATCTGAGCAAAAAAACAATTATTTCAATTTCGTAATTCCCTATCCAATGCATATTGCGTCGACTTGGCCCTAAGTTGCACATATTTGCAACACCCATTTCTATGATCAGTTATTTTCCATCACAAATTAATATTTGCATTGGGAATCTATTGTATATCCCATCATAAATCACGATTTTTTGTTGTACTCATGTTTGCAACGTGCAATGTGTACACTGATGAAAGATAACATTAGTTATAATTGAAACATGATACTAGCTTTACCATGTTAGCATAAACAGAATGTGTAACTAGATTTGATAAAAATGTGAAACTAGTTTTAACTGGAACGTCGAAAGTGCATGAATCTAAAATTCATCCACTAAATTCATATGAGACTTGATATTATTTTATATGTTATAGCTTGTTTGTTACCCCATGTGTGATAAGGTAAGGTGGTGTAAAAAAGAAAAGTGTTTAACATGTGATAGCCTTATTCAACCGAAGAAATTAACAACAATTAATATATCATGTGGAAATTAAGAATATTATAGTAAATTGAGGGCTATAATATACATGGGAGATTAAATAATATCATGAGTAAGATAGTTAATTAATTTGAGGTAGTTTAGACCTTACTTTATAGGGTCAAGCCCAACTCACATCTTACCAAGAAGTAGCCCAAAGGCGCAATTAGACATAAACATGCAACTAGTTCGGTGCATATTATTAAGTCAAAGCCCATCTTAAGGAACTCTACTATCCAAAGCCCAACACCTTAAGATAAGCTCATCTCAACCAACAACTCCATCTATCCTACCTCTCAAAGACACATTGCACAAGTTATGCAAATATGTTATAAAATATGAAGACTTTGCATATGCGAGAATATAAAATTCAGAGAGCTGTTCTAAAAATCAAATGTAACTATAAGTTGTCAGATCCTTGAAAAATACTAAAAATACTAAAAGTTGTCAGATATATATGAAAAATACTAATTATATAAAACACATGCATGTCATATAATTATTTATGTGCTACTTGTAAATTTTCATTACTTTATCGTGCTTTTAAATACCGAGTTATGTATGTGCTATAATATGTTTAGTTGTGAGAAAACTCTAGTATAATTTATTTAGATTTTATAGGAATAATTTAGTGGTTAATAAATATAAAAAATTAAATATTTTTCTTTAAGCAACTATATGAAAATATCTACATATTCTATAAGTTTAGTTATTTAGATATAGTTGCACAAATAATTATTACATGATGCCTTACCTAGCTTAGCATGTGTATGTGCGTATGTATATATCCATTTGAGAATTACTAATTTTATAATATTACTTATATATTTGCATTTATTTAGATATCACATATAATATATATACTTGTGGGCATTAGTATGCCATCAGCGGCTAATCATGTGACAGGAATTCCAAAAAAAAAAGGAGGGGCCACTACTTCGTGGCTAAGGAAATGCGGCGGTGCAGAGCATGGCATATACCCTTCTATTCTGTTTCTAGATAATACTTCCAGAGATAATATAAAGTAGATTAGCAAAAAAAAAAATGAGGAAACAGATGAAGAAGAGAATCAGGTACCTAGTTGTAGGGGTGAGCACTAATCGATTAAAATCGAATTAACTGACCAAACCGAATTGAAATTTACAATTTGGTTCGGTTATTCGGTTCAGTTACGGTTCTTTAAATTTAAAATTTCGGTATTTCGGTTCGATTTCGGTTTTTGTATGAAAATAACCGAAATAACCAAAAATCGAATTTAATTAATAATAATTATAATAATATATTTAATAATTAAAATAAATATTATCAAGTCAATCTATCAATCACATATTAATCTATTTTGGAGTATGGACATTGGACTATTATGTTATTTTAGTATTTTACAAATTCTTGGATGTTATTTTTACCTTTTTTATGGACTTTTAGTTTATTAGGATGTTAATATACTTCTATAAATGACTTATGAATAGTTATTGTTGTTTTATAGACTTTTATCATATTTTTTTATTATTATTTAGGCTCAAAATATCTAAAAAGAATAAAAAAAAGTAGCACATAGTATATACTAACCGAAATATATCGGTTCGGTTAAAATTCAGTTTTAGTGCTATTCGGTTCAGTTTTGGTTACCGGCTAAGAGCTTTTCGATTAATTCAGTTTTTACTATTCGATTCGGTTCAGTGACCGAATAACCGAATGCTCACCCCTACCTAGTTGTTTATGTATATATACACACACACACGTATATTTGAGCTTAGGAATATAGTTCTCTAAATTATTGTAGTATTTGTTGTGGTGATTGATAAACCATAAATAACAAAACAGGTGTATTTTTATGTTGGAGAAATTGGTTTAAATTATTTAATGTTATTATTAATGAGGTTGTGTAAAGATCTTATTAAATAAATTAAATAATTGATAAAAGTTTAATTTCCGATAAATTGAACGTCGTAGGATCGATCTACTCTCCGAGTAGATGATCGTGGTATATTTAAAATCTCAAAATCGAATTTCGGTTAGTGAGAAATTAATGTACGAAGTTGAAACGTCACAAACACTTGGTATTTAAAGTGGTAAAAGGTTGAATAATTAACTTGAGAAGTTAAGTATCCCACATTGGAAGAAGTGTAAAGATATTAACTCCTTATTAATAGAAATAAGTTATGTTAATATCAATTCAATAAGGTCTTAGGAAATGTTCCTATTGACCATACGCACGCGCAAGCCCGTTTCCATGGTCTCTGTCATTGGATATTGGTTTGGACTTTGGACCTTGACTTGGGTCTGCAAAATATTTCTTTTTGGCTACCAAAAATAAAAATATAATAAAGCCTAATAGAAGGTCTGGTCCAATGTCCAGATAAGTCTGATTGCTTATCGGTAATAGCATATCTAATGTATCATATAGGCTATCGTGATAGGGCGTGAAAGGTGGAAGCGTGGTGTAAATTGTGGCGGAACGTAAGTCAAGGCTTGACTTAAGAAAATGTGTCTGCAGACATGTAGGAATATACGTGGATGTAAGTTTCGACTGGATTCATGATATCGATTACAGGAGGGATTTACGCCCTCATTAATCCGAATTAAATTCAATTTAACTCCACTTTCCTCCGTTACAAGTGGCTTGAAGCCTATAAATAGGGTGTCTCATTTCATTTGACAGACAACAACCTTGTCTCTTGCATGCATGCATATTTTCTACTAACTTTGCATGTGTTCCCCAAAAGTGCATATAGAAATCAGTCCAGTTTTTGATATTCTACTTTTGTTCGCCGGTATTTACACTTTGTGGTGCAGCTAGTATAAAAGACGAAAGTCGTTTTACCTCTTGGAACATTACGTCAAACCGTGTGTACTAGTCGGGACGTATTTATTTTGCGGGAAAAGGGATTCCCTTGACTCGACTTTACCCTATTTGTGTTTTATTATTTGATCGTGGTTGCTATCCATTTGAGTTCGTGTTCGGTGAACTATCAGTTCGGTTCGTGGTTGCTTGAGTTCCTGTTCGGTGTGTGATTTCAAGAGGAAGGAAATATATTTAATTTCCAGGTCGTCAAATAATTGTAATCTTCTATTTTTCAATTATTTAGTTTGTTATTTTTATTTTTTCCGTTCATTTGTAAGCCATCGTTGGTGCACATATAAACCAATATTTTCTAATTATAATAGTTTGAAATTTGATTGAATGCTTAAATTGAAGTTTATTGGGAATTTGTTCTTACAGTGTTGGCCATCGCTACCAAAATTATAATAAGAATGATATTATATTTAGAGTTTAGTATTGAGTTTTTCGAAACAATGATTTGGGGATATATATATATGTATATATAATTAAGAGTATTGGTCATGTTTTCATTTACAAGTTTGTTAGTACGTGTGTTGCACGTTATTCAAAAGTAGTTAGTAAGAAGTATTTATAGAGAGCTGGATCACGTTATTCAAAATTAGGTAGTAAGAAGTATTTGTAGTTAAGATTGGTTTTATGCAAGAAAGTCCTATGTATAAATAGGGCGAAGGCCTTGAAATATTGTGATGCCGTAAAAGGTAACATGGTCATCCCAACTTAAAGTCTTCCATAAATTAGAGTTATCCAGCCTCTTGATACCCTGAATGAAAACCTTTAATGGAGTTATCAAAACTTATTGATATAATGTCCTATTTATTGAAAATCTGAAACCTCATTTACTCCTTAAAAGAACGAAACGAAAAGAAATTATAAATTTCGGTTCCAAATGATGTCAACTTAATGTAAACAAAAAACAATGTTTGAAATTCGAGCAATATCTTAAAAATGTCCATACATTTGCAAAATGCAAATATAACCTCCACTTGTCCTGATCAACCTAAGCTAGACTTGAAGACTTTATAATTATTTTATTTTCCTCTTCTCTTCTTTTATTGTCCATCTTCAATAAAATTTGTAGCATTTGTCTTCACAACACATGAAATTCTTGTAATGGTCGCACATGTGCTTTTCCTGAAGCTGAAATTAAATTAGAATTAAGATATAGTATCAATGTTCTCTTCTTCTCTCTTTTGATAATTGTAATATATACTTATAGCAAAATGAAAAGGGAAATTTTTTCTTCAAATGTATTGACAAAGCATCTGACGAATATATCCACATTTGACAAAGCATCCGACGAATGTTTCTAGTCTAAGATCTCTAAATGGTTGGTGGAAATTTTCCACCCATATTCAAAATTGAAAGATTACTTCACCCAAGAGGCCATACTATCAGTTAACAATCCAATATCAAACATTGAGGAAGGAAGATAAAGAACAATCCAATATCAAACATTGAGGAAGAGGGATAAAGAAAAACATACAGAGCAACAATGGAGATGCTGATACTCCAACAAGAAACACCCCTCCATGAACACAAGTCATCATTGTAGACGTCATCTCAATTTAACATGTTAGTCACATTGCTAAAAGAATCCTTAATGTACATTAACATATCAACGTTTTGTCTGTGAACATCAAACATTCATATTATTATATAATTCCCCGCACATGTTAGTCTTCTATTAACCTCTCCATAATAAATCAACTCGAAGAGAGAAGTATAAGAAAAACAATTAAACAATGAGTGAAAGCCTTTTTATGACCATTGCAGAATATCTATTTTCACTTCTCATTAAAATCTGTTAAACCACACACACACATTCAATACAAACATCAATTTCACAATACTACTCTTTAAAATCACAAAACATACTTTTTACTATCTTCAAGATTTCTCAATCCAAAGATCTGTCAAGCCAAAATTCTAAATCCATTTACCACATTAAATTGAAGTTTTGCAAATTACACCAAGATCCTAAGGCAGTTAGAGATCCAAATAGATAAACTCTAATTCAGCTCAATCATCACATTAATTATGCTCCTAATACACACTTAACGGACAACAAATATGCTCCCAAAGTTGTCATAGATTTGGAAAGTTAATAATAACATGTCAACATCATCTTAATTTTGGAAGTATTATTATTCCCTATATTCCCATTTCTGCAAACTCTTATTAACTCTAAACAAATTAATTTTAGCAAATCATTTTTGCAGAAGCAAATAACTCTTATTGGGCCCTGCGGAAATGGTGCATCATTTGCTACATCAGATTTCAGAGTTTTGAGTCTCAATATGCACTCAAGGGACGATTACAAACACACTTAGTTGGATAAGTATGATTCACACACACAAATAGTAAGCTATGTATATAGAATATAATTATGCAAGCTTTTCAAGGAAGATGTGCCAAAAACTCCAAGTCAAGTCATGTGTTCATAATTAACCAATTCATTATACAATACAAAGATACACATATTTCTTGGTTATATGCATCAAGTAACGAAGCAAGAAAGGGATTACCTACAACTGAGTTAAATTTCATGTCTCCCCACACACATAGAGATGATTATTCTGTATTTTATCGGCTCGTCTTGGACCCCAAAAAAAATCTGCCTCGAGTCTTCAAATGCTAAAAGTTCGAGTACTTGTTTGTTTCCCAAAATCCAAAGACATGCACTTGATATTAGTATTCGTGAGCTGTGGCAACATTATCTTAATAACATCTAAAGGACAAACAAAAGTAACAACAATCACTCTAATATTAATTCAAGCTCTAGGCATAAGAATGTACACAAGCAATTCCAATTTAGGCTCAACTTTTTAACGCAACGAGTTATGAAGACAAGAAAATGAAATAATTATATTGTTCTCAGCCTAACAAAACACAAAAGGAATTCCAACATAATATAAAATATTTTTTGATACCTAACAATGTTGTAAATGCAAAATATTGCAGCTTCTGAAGAGGACTTGGTATTTCATTTGCAATACCAGTTGCAAAATAAAAAGAAATCAATGGTAATTCCGCAACTATGAAGTACTCCAGTGAAAAAGGAAATATATGACCCTTATTGATAGTGGGTATGAGATGAAAGTAATAAAGATCCAATATTAGAAGGCAAGGCACCTCATGCAGCAACCTAATATTTTCGCCTTACATCTTGCAGAGCATCAACATATCAAATCAGCAAGTATGTTCAGAATGTCGGAGTATTCCAGCTGACACTCAATATATTTTGTGCAAGATAACATTGTCCTGAAACAGAGAACTCGAGATAAAATAAAATATATTTTTCAAACAACTAACAACCAAACAAATTCCTGCACTCATCATAAACTTGTCAATTATTACACTTGACTTCATCCTGCAACAAAAAATATGATTTGTTTTTAGTATATAACTCATGCTAGATTATAAATACTTGGACTACATAATATGTGTAGAGCTTACATAAAAAAACGTAATATCTCATATCCTGTGAGAGAATATTGATATCAAATTTCAAGTTCAATTTAATGAACCTCTCGATAAAGTTGGGAATGAAAACCAGTCATCTACAATAAAACATGCTAAAATAGAACTTCCTTTGGGTACCTATTACCTCCTTTTCAATTCTTTCCTTTTCAATCCTATATTATAAAGTACACCATATCAGTAGACTGTACAAAGTTGAGTTAAGAAATAATGAAAACTATAGAGAGAAAAGACACTCAACTAAAAATCCTATCCAAGGCATGTCAAATTAGCACGATTTGGTGCAGAAGTAGGAATATTTAAATGATCAATTGCAACACTCTGCACATTAACCAAAAGAGAGAAAATAGAACAAATTATGGAATTTAGGTGCATGTAGTAATCCCTGAATTTTCATGGCGGTTTATTTTCATTCTTTGGTGATTTAAGAGAACGGGTCTTCAAATAATTATATAACAAGAGATTAACAAAGCCAATTTAAAAATCAAATTCCAGTGTGAGAGACATAAAAATAATACCTTAACCAAAGAACACCACATAGTGATAAAAATTTATTTAACCAATCTACCTGCAGAAAAATATCAGAAACCCACATCAAGCAAGTGATTAAACAGACACATGCATTCAAACAAACTGTCGGATCATATTCATATCAATGAATAATATTTTAAACCATTTTTATTCAGTTTGATTTCATATTTTTAATCCCAAAGGATCCCATAATTTAAGACCATAGCTTTAGGCAATGTTCTACATGAAAAATTAATATAATAAATTAAGCAGAGACTCCGAAAAAATAGGCTCAAGTGCTCGGGAAAATTAATAACTTTACTTTTACACCATGAAAAATTAATTGACATTATGGAGATGATGAATAATTACAATGGTGCTGAAGTGGACTCATATTCTCAAACTTGTAGAGGTTTAAAAAGCGGCTTACGAGATTAGCTTTGAAAAGAAAAAGAAAAAGAAAAAGGAAAAAAAACAATAGGTAATGCAAATTAAAGTTCAATTTTTCATTATCCATGATTTTGCAAACAGATTACTAATTCTAGATATCTACTAAAATAATATAATCATCCAATTTTCAACACATTCATATATCTATCTTTTTTGCCTCATATTTACTTCCCATCGTGCAATACCAAAAATTTACATACCCAGACATTTACATTGCTCAATACCGTTGCATATGTATAAATTATATAGAAAAAATATACTAACTGAAATCCTGTCAGTGAAATAAGTTAGGTCAGAGAATCCACACGTACATTATTCTCATGTTTCAGGAACACCCAAATTGGTTGTTGCTGGTATTCCATCTTCTGAAACTCATCAAGTCCAATCAACGAAAATAATATCTTACGAACTCAATTTTCAACTAAACCCTAGGCATTAATACAAACAAACAAATAGAGAGACAGAGACCATCGGGCATCGACGAACTCGGAACACACAAATTGCAACACTTATCGATTTCTTTACATTGTTATTCCTTCTCATTCTCCAGTATAATATACTATCAACACTTCATAACTGTTGAAAGAAAATCAATCTATAAAATTCCAAGATGAAATCAGATCATGACGAATGATTCGTGAAATCAGACTATGGACAGAAATCCAACACAAGAAAAACCACTGAAATCGTGAACAGAATAAAAAGTTTGAAAATTTACCGGAGATTTTGAACCATCCGTTAGTTTTCAGTTAGGTTGAGAAGAGAGAAGAGCCGCACAACAACGATGGACACAGAGAAGGGGGAATTCGTAGAATCAGTCGAATGGCAAAATAGGGTAGATGCAAAATTGGATGCGAAGAGGAAAAGACAGTCGGCAAGTAACGAGAGGAAGAGATCCAGGCGAATGAAATGTGAAAATAAAAATAGGACTAAAGTGTATAAACTTAAAGATGGCAGGGGTAAAATCGTCCAAAAATGATTTATCATCTTAAGGCACTTATATATATATATATATATATATATATATATATATATATATATATATATATATATATATTATACATTATAAGAGTATAGTGATTTGTTAGTCACTAATTCAATTAGTTAATATTCTAAAATGATATTCATAGTTGATTTCTAGACCTGCTTCTGGGAGTCGATAAAGTGGTTTAGGAGTTTGTGTACCGAAGCTTTATGCATCAAGGTAAGTAGAAATTCATTTGCAGCTACAATCATAAATATATTATTTTTGTGAATTAGTTATGTTGCATAAATATATTATCTTTGTGAATTAGTTCTATTTAAATGATAATACTTGAACAATTGTATTTTGTTGGTGTTCGATGATTACCGTAGAATTAGCCTGTGAGCTTAATATTTGATGTAGATTTAACTTGTAAGTTCAGTGATTGTTTTGAAATAAATTGGGAAGTCCAATTATTATTGTAAAATGAACACGTGAGTGCAGTTATTGTGAAAATGAACACGTGAGTTAAGTTTACTAAGAAACGAATCTTTGCATTCAGTAATATATGAATTTTGTGAAAGATTTGGATATTATATGTTGGGCTTAATGCTCTGGGCTGTGTGCTCATGTATGTTGGGCTTAGTGCTCTGGGCTGTGTGCTCGTGTATGTTAGGTTGTGTGCTCGTATATATTGGGCTTAGTGCTCTGGGCTATGTGATCGTGTTTGTTGGGTTGTGTGCTTTGGGCTGTGTGCTCTCGGCTGTGTTCTCGTATATATTAGGCTTAGTGCTCTTGGTTGTGTGCTCTAGTTACATAGGCTTAGTGCTCTGGATTGTGCGCTCGTATTATATTGGACTTAATGCATATAATATATTGAACTTAGTGCTTTGGACCATGTGCTCGTGATATGTTGAGCTTAATGCTCGTGCCAGTGCATAATAATGAGTTGGGGGTCTTAATGAGTATTTCAGAACTAAATTGGTAATCTTAAATGATAGTACATTGTGCGTAGTAAGAATTTTTTTTTAGGTAAATATCACATTATGCATATTTTCTGCTTATTGAGATTTATAAATCTCACGTAGTTTATGCATTATAGGTAATCCTGATGACGTGTGACGACCTGTTCATACTGGATTAGCTGTGACGCTCTTGCAGACTTTTGAGTTGCTATATATATATATAGATGACGACCTGTGGGCAGGACCGTGACTTTGTTTTGCTTCCACTGTTGTACATTGTGGTTGTTTTGGATATGTACTATATTATATTATAAACTAGTGTGACTATGTGTTGGTCTGGAGTTACACTAGTTTCCTAGTTTTGCTTGAAACTTTTTTTTTTTTTTTTGTAAATAAGAATAGGTTGTCGTGTTTATGATAATATTATGCTTTTGTTGGAAAAAGAATTAAGGGATTGTATTTTATTTAAGTTAGTATTATGCTTGTTGTTTGAGGGTGGTCGTGTCAGTATGCTTGTCATAAATAATTTATTTTATTGATTAAGTTAAATTTATGTATTAAAGTTGAGTAAGTCTCTTGTAAAAATTGTTCATAATATGAAATTAATACTATTATATACAACCATTAATACTATTGCATCCATTCACTGATACAATAACATTTCACACTATAAAATGCCATGGTATGTAAATACATGTAATAGTATCAATGAAAAAATATAATGTTATAAATTTTATACTATAAAATTTGGTCACACGAGACTTTGTGATTAAAGTTAATGATATTATACCCTAAAAATTCATCATTTAACATCACTTTTCTATTTTTTTTTTACTAATGTCAATATCGATTTTTCCACCAGTTAAATCAGTATATTTGACATCAGTATTTCATATCCCTGATCAAGGGGTAATGGAAATGGTTAATATAGATATGCATAAGCCAAGACATGGAAACATTCAGAGTCAGTAACAAAAGCACAACGAATTAAAATGTGTGAGCAGTTCTTGATGATCCAAGACAGTTATAAACAACATTGTTGATTAAATCTCAAGATCATTTTTTTCATATTTAGAAATCACTACATGCATATATATATGTCATATATGAATTATTGAAAGATATTAGTTATTTTCACTAAACAATATTGTTGTTACCCAATTGATGATTTGAAGAACTTTATGTGGCCATGATCGGATAAAACAAGATAAAGAACTGAAATGTAAAGACTCAAAGGATTGCCGAGGGGTTTAGGCTCGGTCTTAAGTTGCTCTTTTTTATTTGTGAGCCCTTAGACTCTATTTATAGTAGTTCCTAGGTTACAAGTCATTACCTTAGCTATTTTCGGCTGAATATACAATGATTGCTAATAATTTGCTATCTATTGCTAGTGTCTAGTCACTGGGGTGAGGTGGCCTTTATTCGCTGTATCCACAAACCGTCCTCCTCCAATGGAAGCATTGCAGCTGGCCTGTTGGTACTGCCTCCTTGGGCGCCCTTCAGTCCTTTCCTGCGCCTGATATCTGCTACTATAGTCGACTTTTTCTCAGGTGCAGGCGCGATTGCAGGCTTACGGTTACGTCCTTCCCTTTGGTCAAATCTCCAACTGTCTTATCCGGAGCGGGCTTAATATGAGCTTGTCCCAGTCCTCAAGATGAGGTCCATCTCGACGTGGCTGGGGTGTAGCTGAGTCGTTTGAGGAGGCGAGGTCGCTGGAGGGGCGAGGTCGTCTATCGTCGAGGTCGCCCTTCCAGGCGATGTTGCGGTTGGGCGAGCTGGCTATTGAGGTGGGGTTTCCTTAACTATCGAGGTCGGGGTCGAACACTTTTTACCCCTACAACAATTGCCCCTCAACTTGGTCGCCGAGGTCGGGAGGGGTCCAAGGTGACTGTCCACCAAGGGTGAGACCTAAGCTTTGTATTTCTGAATATGCTTGGAAAATCCATGAGTTAGATCCTTTGAGGATCTCTATGATCCGCATCAGTCTACGTGTCAAAGCGGAGTATGAGCATTCCGGATGGTGGCTGACTTGGCGTGTGAGACCTTTAAAAAAAGTGTCGATTCTTCTGCCGCTTTAATGAGGAGGCGTAATAATGACCGGAAAAGTGTCAGTCTTTTCGATTGGATGTGCCTTTATTGGAAATACGCGGTCATTTATGGTCGCGTCCGGTGTGCGCGTCTGAAGACGAAAGGTCGCCTCTTTTCTGGTGATTTTTATTTGCAAATCTGCCCCCATTTTTCTCCTTTAAAAAAGGGCTTTCCTTCATTCTTTCAAATCTTTCGCTTCCCGCTTCTTATTCTTCGAAGCTCTTCAGCAAAATCCTCTTCTTCTAAGGTAATTTCTAGTTTTTCTCTTTCCCAAACTTTCAATTTGCACAAATGGTAGATGACGGAGCCAGTTCCTCCGGGCAGAGGGATCGTCCGCCGCCCCAGGATTCCACCCCTGGTACTCAGGGGTCATCCGCCGGTGGCCCCCATTTGGCTAGTTTCGTTGATCCCTCCCCGCAACTGGTTGGGGAGGACAGCAAGGCCGATGGGAATTCTGCCCAGGCTGGGGTCTCCGGCGATCCCGCGGCCAAAGCCGGCGATGAGGAGCCCATACTCGAGTATGCTCAGAACACGGAAACCTACAACGAGCAGGTATCTGTGGCATAGGCCTGGGAAGAATTTATCGATCAAACCGCTGGCCCGCCTCCAGTCTTCGACTATACCAATTATTTGAGAAGACACCCTTACGTGTTCCGGAGATGAAACCCTAGGTCGGTTGTGCGGGCCGAGGAATCTGAATGGTTTGCCTCCCGGGACGAGAGGGCGAGTACTGTGACAGCTCTAGAGTTGGCTGCTTGGAGGATAAAATAGGAGGTTCCAATTGATTTGCATCTCTATGCCCCGGACCCCATGGAGAAAGCAGACCAGCCGCCTCCTGGTATGGTCACCGTTAATTTTTGTACCATGGAGACGGGGTTGCGCTTCCCCCTGCACCATAACCTGGTGCACCTCCTGAATTATTGGGAACTTGCGCCGGCGCAACTGCACCCTAACTCCTGGTACAATGTCCTCTCCCTCTTCACCCTGCTCGGCCGGTAGCGGCTTTACCGGATGCCCACCCCAAGGGAGGTCAACTTAATTTTAGGGGTGAATACCGAGTCCCGCTATCCGGGGGATGTCTACGTCCGGGGTCACCCGAATAGGACGTCCTTGGATAGGATCATCCTTGGGATCCCGCCGAAACTGCGCAAATATGCGCATCGATGGTTCTGGGTGGCTGGTGCTGGCGGCCAACGGACGCCTATGGCCAGGAGATGGTTGTGCCTACAACTTTCCAATGGAAAAAGAAAAGTAAGTCTCACTTGTCTTTCTTTGAAACTTCGTACTGATCTAATTTCCCTTCGTTCCCTTTGTAGGCTATCTTGTACCCCGCCGTGAGGACCTAATTTGGGATTTCGACCTTGTGCTCCATCACATCGAGAAGATCCCCGCCCTTCAACGCTAGACGGTTACCCTCAACACGGGTGTAGCGCGACGCCAAGCCCGGTTCTTCCTGCACCCTCGTCACTTGAACCGGTAGGCAGGTGCATATTTGGTGTTGCCGTTGTGGTTGTTTTTATTCCTTAGTCGAATAGCTCTGATCTTGCTACTTTGCCTATTAATTTTGTATGGCCTAATTTTCCAGTATATTCTTGTTGCCCTTCTCAAGTGATGTCGAGTGTACCGGGAGTCTTTGTGGCTATGCATCGCGGTCGTAGGGGGCAGTGAGGTGCCCCAGTCCCGTCGGTCGTGCCCCCGTCCATTCCGGATGGGGTCCCCCTCAGGCAGGTGAGTCCAGCAAGGGCTTGCCACGCCCCGCCATCTCCATCGTCTGCTTCTTCTTAGCAGAGTCGCGATGGAGATAGTGAGGAGGAAGGACCCCAATGGTCGGGGGATGGCCCGAGGGAGAGATCAAAGCGAAGGAGAACCCGCAGAATTTTGCTTGTTGATGAAGAGAACGATGACATGACCGAATTAGATGAGTCTGATGGCCCGAGCCCTATGGATGGGGAGCTCGCCAATACCAATGCGCCGCCAATAGAACAAGGTGCCAACGCCACTGAACCCGCCTCGGTAGGGAGTACGGGTAGAGGAGATTCTACGGTATAGGGTGGAGGCTCTCGAGGCAAAACATTCCAAGGAGGAGACGGAGCGCACCACGGAAGCGGCGCAGAACGAGGTGGAAATCCTCCAGCGCCAGGCTGCCAAAGATATCGAGATCATCAAAGACTTGATTGCCGCCTCTGAGCGAGTGCGAGCTATGCAGGACGCCAGTCGGGATGAACTTTTTTTGGACCCCGCCCAAATCGGGGAGTTTACTTATTATAAGGCCTTTGCTGATTCAATTTGAGAGGCGAGGAAGGCTGGTTACCCGACTAAAGCGACGAAAGCTTATTTCCGTGAGTACGTCCTTGCTCATCGCCTTTACCCCTCAATCTCGTGCTATTTTAGAGACTTGGAGAGAGATTTTGGAGTGGATTTATCTTGGTGGCCTCGTCCCGACACTCTGCTGTACCCAGAAGATGTTGATGTTGGCCCGGCCGAGGCTGAGCCCGAAGTTGGTGGTGCTCTCACAGTCAGTTGTTCCGGCAACCCTCTAGCTGCTGCTTGAAAGGAAGATTTATGTGCCCAGTGGGCTTTTGTTTCTATTGGCTGCATGTGGCCTTTGAACAATTTACTTTATTCCTATTTTTTCTGCCCTGGGGGCTTTGAACAATTTATGGTCGTGTTTTGGCCTCTGCTTTTTCTTTACTTTCTATGCACAATATTTTTTGCCCTGTGGGGCTTAACATTTCTCTTAATTGATATTTATATCTTATTTTTTACATTTATGTCTTGTTTTTTGCATATGGGTGAGTCGACTTTTGGGCCTTAGCCCTTATGCTTGGTTGCATATGTCTTTGCGCTTCTTCTTTTATACTCTGTTTGTGCTAGGTAGCTCGCACATTTTTTAGGTTTCTAGGAAAAGCGAGCGCTTCACCCGGGTCTCGTTGTCGCCAGTTCCATTGCAACTTGGCAACTACCTGGGTGGAAATCGAGAATTTTGCTCGAACAGGAGCTAGCTCGCCGTGAGACTTCTGTCGTTTCACTTACAGCGGGTGGTGCTTTGGTTAGTAAAGTGGAGGAGCCTTTAACCAAGTTTAGCACCTCTGCCATTTTCCGGTCCTCGCCCTTTTTCCTCTTGAAGGGTAAGGGTTTGGACCTACGGAGGCCCCCGTTTTTTTATTGTTCAGGTTTCTTGAGACTAATTAAGTAAAAAGGACTTTCCTGAAACTGATATTTTCATTGATAGAAAAAACTTTTTAAAGTTTACAAGTTATTCCTACTGGTAAAACTTATTGAGGTAGCAGCTGTTCCAGAAATATTGATTTGGAATGCCATTCAGGTGTTCGAGCTGGTATTCCCCCTTGGGAAGGATTTTTGCGATGCGCAAAGGTCTTTCCCACTTTGGATCGAAAACACCTCTGGGTCCTTGGACCTTCTTTAGGATGTTGGGAAAATTGGGGTGCCCGGGAACTATTCGGGATGAAATTTAAATACGAATTTAAATATAATTATTACTAGCATGAATTAATCCTAATTAATTCAAATAATAATTCCAACAACCAATTTGACATCATGCATGTTGAATTGATTCACATATAATCTATGGCGGAATAAACAAGAAAATATGTGACTTACGTACCTCTCGTAGAACTTGGTCTTTGAATAAAACGGGACAAACACGTACGTGCTTTATCAACCCAAAAACCTTCTCAAGTATTTCCCTTTCGCCTTATTCGATCACCGGTGGGAGATGCTTTCGAATAATTTAAATAACTAAGGAAAAAGAAAAATATATATGCTTTTGATTTTTCCAACACATGGAATTATGTACTTGGGGATGAAATAATCACCCCATATTTATAAGAGTAGTGGCCGAAAATTAGGTGTATTTTATGGGCCTGGAGAAAATCTTTTCTTAGTCTCTAAGAAATCTTGAATATATCTCATATATTCTTTTCTACATAATAAAATATTCCACAAAAATCTCACTCTCCTTTTTGACTTGTAATTTTCAAAAATAATAGGCCAAGAATCTAAGATTTGGATCTTCTTGAATATATGAGATAATCTTGTATTCCAAGAATACTTATCTTCCATAATATCTTTCCAAGAAAATCAACAAAATCTCTTCTTTCCTAATATTACAATTTTCGAAAATAAAGAAGAAAAATCAACATAATATTATCTTTTTATTTTAATCACCTTATCATTATTGGGCTACTTAATGGGCTACTTGAGGGGCCTTTAAGGAGAATTAAGATTGGACCTCCTAATGGACTTCTGAATTTCAATATTGAGCCCCAATATAATTCAATCCATTAATATTAATTATTACCACTAATAAATTAATATTGCACTATCCATCTTAATCCATATTACAATAATATGGGCTCCCGGTTATTATTTCCCGCGTTTAAGATTATCAAGTCCATTAATTAATTAAGCTTCTGAATAGTTCTAAATTAATTAATATATTTCACCTTGGAGTAAAGACAGCTCAACATTATTATCCGTACCGAAGAAACTAATTCTTCACTTGCAAGATTTGGTACGATAAAACTTCTGAGCCCACCATAGGGACTAATCACACGAGCCGTACTCGCACGCGTTTCTCCGTATTAAATCTTAGCAACTGTCGTATGATTAATATTACTGCCCAAAGCACAAGGTTCGAAGTCACAATGATTCTCACCCAACATGAATCAAAGCAGTAACCATTAAGCACACACGGTCCTATTTAAGTGACGGAGATTAAGAAATCAACAACCACTGAGGTCTAATTCTTCACATTTCAGAGCAGGAGAATTTATCCTCGTTGTAGGTCCTCTTCAACACATAAATGTGCTAGTGCAATCTCTTAGTCAAGACAGACCAATCTGAGACTTACACATCGACCTTTCATGGCGGATTATTCAATTCCACCTAGGTCGTGAACATGTATGTTTAGTTACAAGGAAACTGTTAATGTTGTCTTCTGTGATCGGGTATCACCACATTAACTACAATGTAACTAGTACCATATATTGAACAGTTTGCAATAGATATTCAACATTCAATTATAACTAAAGCAAATGCGATATAAGAATTATTCTCATAAACAAGTGTTTGATACACGAGTTATACAAAGTAAAAGCATATTTTCACGTATAACTCCAACAATCTCCTACTTATACTTAAAGTCTGCTTTTTAGTATACATCATGCATGTCTTAGTGTAGTAGCTCTACGTGACATCTCATGTCAACCTACACTAACCTAATAATTCCTCCCACTTATACTTAAAGCAGATTGGCAATAGTCTTAACTCTCATTCCATCCACATGTCTCTCGAATGTACTCTGAGACAGACCTTTTGTGAATGGATCAGCTAGGTTGTCACCCGACGCTATCTTTGCCACCTCTATATCTCCTCTCTTAACGATTTCTCGTATACGATGGTATTTTCTTTCTATGTGTTTGCTGGCCTTGTGGGCTCTCGGTTCCTTTGAATTTGCAACTGCTCCGGCATTGTCACAAAAGACAGTTATCTTGTCGGGCAAATTCGGAACAACGTCCAAGTCCACTAAGAAGTTCTTAAGCCAAACTGCCTCTTTCGCAGCTTCACAAGCAGCTACATACTCGGCTTCCATGGTCGAATCGGCGATGCATTTCTGCTTAACGCTTCTCCATGAAATGGCTCCTCCTCCCATGCAAAACACACTACCCGAGGTTGACTTTCTTGAGTCTATGTCTGATTGGAAATCCGAGTCCGTGTATCCCACGGGAATAAGACTATCTGATTGGTAAATCAGCATCCGTTCACGAGTTCTTTTCAGATACCTCAAGATGCACTTTACGGCAGTCCAATGGTCATTCCCGGGATTACTTTGATATCTTGCCACCATGCCCACGGCAAAGCAGATATCCGGTCTCGTACACAACATTGCATACATAAGGCTTCCTACGGCTGAAGCGTACAGAACACCTTTCATGTCATCTATCTCCGCTTGCGTCTTAGGGCTCATTTCTTTCGATAGATGGATTCCGTGCCTAAAAGGTACAAAACCTTTCTTGGAATCTTGCATGCTGAAACACTTCAAAACAGTGTCAATGTATGAAGCTTGCGATAAGCCCAACATCCTCTTCTTGCGATCGCGAGTGATCTTGATCCCCAAGGATGTGACCGGCTTCCCCTAAGTCCTTCATATCAAATTATTTTGACAGTCATACCTTTACGTCTGACAATACCTTTACATTGTTTCCAATGAGCAGAATATCGTCTACGTATAATACTAAGAATACCACCGCAGTTCCGTCACGCTTCTTATACACACAACTTTCGAACTCGCTTTGATCAAACCCATAAGACTTAATCACTTGATCAAAACACTGGTTCCAAGTACGCGATGCTTGCTTAAGTCCATAAATGGATCTCTTAAGCTTGCATACGAGATTCTCTTGGCCTTTTTCAATGAAACCTTTGGGCTGTTGCATATAGATATCTATCCCGTCAAGACTTCCGTTAAGGAAAGCCGTCTTGACATCCATTTGCCAGATCTCGTAATCTAGGTGCGCAGCGATCGACAAGAGAATACAGATGGACTTAAGCATAGCTACAGGCGAAAAAGTTTCCTCATAATCGATCCCTTCTTTCTGAGTATACCCTTTGGCCACAAGCCTTGCTTTGAAGGTCTCAACCCTTCCGTCCGGTCCTCTTTTCCTCTTGTACACCCACTTACATCCAATGGGTTCTACCCCATTGGGTGGTTCGACCAACTCCCACACTTGATTATGATCCATCGAACCCATCTCGGTTTCCATTGCCGTTTGTCACGACTCCGCGTCTTTATCTTGGATTGCCTCGTCATATGTCTATGGGTCTGATTCATCGCCGGGAACCAAATCCGAAGATTCTCCTATCCCCATGAATCTCTCGGGTTGCCTAGTAATCCTTCCACTATGACGGGGTTCCGGTTGTGAAGATGTGACGTATGGTACATCATCTTGTATACTTGGTATCGAGGTTTGACCTCTCAATTCTTCTAAGGTAATTTAACTTTTAGGTTTCCGATTATTCATATAGTCTTCTTCTAAGAATTTAAAGTGTGTACTAATCACAGTCTTTTGATCCTTGGGACTATAGAACATACACCCTTTCGTTCCCGCAGGGTATCCTATAAACAGCCTTAATTCCGAACGTGGATCCAACTTACCGGCTTCCTTATCTAGCACGTATGCCGGACAACCCCAAATCCGCAAATATCTTAGACTGGGCTTGCACCCGATCCACAATTCCATTGGAGTTTTAGGAACCGATTTGGATGGCACCAAGTTCAGAATGTAAGCCGTCGTTTCCAAGGCGTTACCCCAAAATGACTTGGGTAAATCTGAATAACTCATCATGGATCTGACCATCTCTAAAAGAATCCGGTTTCTTCGTTTCACCACACGGTTCTGTTGAGGGGTTCCCGGTGCGGTTAACTGGGATATGATCCCTTCATCCGATAAGTAGTTCAAGAATTCATTGCTGAGGTATTCGCCTCCATGATCTGATCGTAGAAACTTGATACTTTTTTCCCTATGTTTCTCGGCTTCGGCCTTAAACTCTTTGAACTTATCAAAAGTTTCAGACTTATGCCTCATAAGGTAAATGTACCCATATCTCGAGTAATCGTCAATGAAGGTGACGAAATACTCATACCCCATTCTCGCTTTGATCGTTATTGGACCACACACATCGGTATGAATGAGTTCTAACACTTCCGTGGCTCTATTCCCCTTGGCTCCAAATGCCCTCTTGGTCATCTTACCCTCTAAATAGGATTCAAAAGTTGGAAACGGTTCGACTTGGAATGATTTCAAGGATCCGTCTTTCACCAATCTCTCTATCCGTTTTAGATTAATATGACCTAGTCTAAGATGCCATAGAAGTGTTTCGTTCATCTCCGAAGAATGTTTTCTTTTATTGCTCGAAATGATCGACGTGTTATTAGATTCATTATTTGAGTGGTGTGCACACTTAATCGTATAGAGATTGTTTACCAACGTTCCATGACAGATAGTATCATTCTTAAAAGAAACAGTAACAACTTTATTAAAAGTAACTGAATATCCATCAAAAAACAACTTAGAAACTGAAATTAAATTCTTCCCAAAGTTCGGAACGTATAAAACATCTCTTAAAATTAAAACTTTATCTTCAAAAGATAGGTGCACGACTCCCACTGCTTCGGCTGCCACTCTCGTAGCATCGCCCAAAGTGATGGTGATCTCATTCTTGCTAAGTCGCCGGGTTAGCTGGAACCCCTGAAGAGTGAAACAAATATGATCAGTTGCCCCGGTATCCACTACCCAAACGTGGGCAGCATACGCTGCAACATATGTTTCAACGACTAAAGCATGAGACTTACCTTTCTTTACCGTCTTCTTAGGCTTAGATCAGGTCGCCCACCAATGTCCATTTTCACCACAATTGAAGCACTTACCCTTAGTAGCTTTCTTTCCACCTCCTTCTCCCTTTGCCTTGGGTTTCACAACGGTTGGATTTGCTCGGGTCTGGCCTTTCGTCCTCTTTCTCTTCTTCTCTCCCTTGGGACCCGATCATCTCGATAACGTGATCCCTTACGGGCGTACCTTCCACCATCTTCAACGAAAGCATCTTTCGCATGGTGATTTGCCTAGCTGTACGAATCTGATGTTTAAACATCGCTTCGAGATTGAGCATTATCTCAAAGGCGGTCTCCATGTGTTGGTGTTGGTGTTGCAACACATCTGACATTGAAGCCAGAATAGTACACCTAGCCATCTCATCGGAATCAAACCAACTCTTATGCTCTTTCTTGACCGCCTTGCTCGCATCTTCGGCAGGCTCTTGGGCCTTAGGAGTAGTAAGTACCCATTTGTGGTGTTGAGCGGTTAGAACAATATCAAGGTTACGTTTCCAATCAACATAGTTCTCACCAACAAGTTTGTTATCTTTAAGTATACTAAACAGTGGATTAAAAGGTTGCGACATGATGAACTGAGAATAAAACATACATTCATATCAATATCTAGAAAAATATGAAATTATCACATAATTCGATCACATCAATTATATTGAAACCTTAAAACAATATAATTATGCATCAGCCAACATCTTGAAACAATTTAAATGCGCCACGAGGGGTGGTCTATACATTTAAATACATCCAAGCGGATCACAAACTTAAAAGTTACAAATCCTTAATTCAAAATTAATAGTTGGCTCCCACTTTGACCACATAGAAATTGACAGGGACTCCGAGGGGAGTAAGTTAATATCAATTTCCTATGCCTAAGTAATAATCATAATTAAATACAGGATTATTATTTCGCTTTGAGTAAGCCACTCGTGGTGAGGGTCAATACCGCCACTAGTAATAATCCACAATCATCCTTTCGGAATTTATTCATGTGAAATCCATTCTTTTGGCCGATCCGAGGGGGAAATGTATTCCAAAAGAACTTCACAAATAAATAAATTATGGAGGCCAAATTAATCCAATTTTAATATCCGGAATAAAATTGCGATTAAATAAACATACTTAGTAATTTTCGAAAGTAAGGTTTTTCTTGGACAATTAAATTCATGCAAACACATATTAACAATTAATAATAAGTGCACAAAATAAAACATCCATCAAAACAAAATTAAACACATTGGAGCACTCAAATCCAATTGTCACGATTTAATTTCTTCACGTCTTGATGCGAAAAATCGTCCTTGTTGTTTTCCGTCGTTCGTCTCGACACGCTCCCACTCGAACAGCAACACTTCATCAAAAATAGCATCGTTTGGGGTTCGGGACGATGTTTAAAATCACACAAAAAAAACAGAACCAAAAACAAAAATTCCACGGCCCGAGATACTGCGCGCGTCGGCCCACAGAGTGGGCCCGCGCGCCTCTCAGCCAAGCAGCCAAAGCGTCGAAGCACTGACTGCCGAGCGCCGAGCGTCGAGAGGCCGTGCCCGTCGAGCGCACCCGTGCGGTGTCGGGCACCCGTCGCGCGCGGGTCGTGCGACTTGCGCACCCCGTGCACCGGGTTTCGCCGTTTGTTCTCATTTTCTTCACCCCATGCATGATTTTACGTCCATGCATGCGCCACGCATGCATACGTCGTCCGGGTACACCGTCTGTAATTCTTCGTTCTTCGTCACGATCCGGTTACAATTTATTTTTCAAAAAAATAAATACTAGATCTAGACTAGTCTATTACAATGAACGAATCAAAATAAAAACAACTAATCTACTCGTGGATTTTCTCACGAGAAAAATAAATTCGAACGAATCGAATTAAAAATAATTAATTCACACGCATGAAAAATTAACAACATTAAAAACATGACAATTGGATACCTGCAAAAAAGATCTAGCAATTCTACTATCTAATTTCAATTTAATGTTTAATAATTTCAATTCCAATTTAAAGATCAGAGCCCGAAACCGTGGCTCTGATACCAATTGTTGGGAAAATTGGGGTGCCCGGGAACTATTCGGGATGAAATTTAAATACGAATTTAAATATAATTATTACTAGCATAAATTAATCCTAATTAATTCAAATAATAATTCCAACAACCAATTTGACATCATGCATGTTGAATTAATTCACATATAATCTATGGCGGAATAAACAAGAAAATATGTGACTTACGTACCTCTCGTAGAACTTGGCCTTTGAATAAAACGGGACAAACACGTACGCGCTTTATCAACCCAAAAACCTTCTCAAGTATTTCCCTTTCGCCTTATTCGATCACCGGTGGGAGATGCTTTCGAATAATTTAAATAACTAAGGAAAAAGAAAAATATTTATGCTCTTGATTTTTCCAACACATGGAATTATGTACTTGGGGATGAAATAATCACCCCCTATTTATAAGAGTAGTGGCCGAAAATTAGGTGTATTTTATGGGCCTGGAGAAAATCTTTTCTTAGTCTCTAAGAAATCTTGAATATATTTCATATATTCTTTTCTCCATAATAAAATATTCCACAAAAATCTCACTCTCCTTTTTGACTTGTAATTTTCGAAAATA
Organism: Ballota nigra; assembly: GCA_947034835.1. Classification (NCBI taxonomy): domain Eukaryota; kingdom Viridiplantae; phylum Streptophyta; class Magnoliopsida; order Lamiales; family Lamiaceae; genus Ballota; species Ballota nigra. Next base: position 38,818,727 of record OX344728.1, on the reverse strand, counting down.
ATAGGCCAAGAATCTAAGATTTGGATCTTCTTGAATATATGAGATAATCTTGTATTCCAAGAATACTTATCTTCCATAATATCTTTCCAAGAAAATCAACAAAATCTCTTCTTTCCTAATATTACAATTTTCGAAAATAAAGAAGAAAAATCAGCATAATATTATCTTTTTATTTTAATCACCTTATCATTATTGAGCTACTTAATGGGCTACTTGAGGGGCATTTAAGGAGAATTAAGATTGGACCTCCTAATGGACTTCTGAATTTCAATATTGAGCCCCAATATAATTCAATTCATTAATATTAATTATTACCACTAATAAATTAATATTGCACTATCCATCTCAATCCATATTACGATAATATGGGCTCTCGGTTATTATTTCCCGCGTTTAAGATTATCAAGTCCATTAATTAATTAAACTTCTGAATAGCTCTAAATTAATTAATATATTTCACCTTGGAGTAAAGACATCTCAACATTATTATCCGTACCGAAGAAACTAATTCTTCACTTGCAAGATTTGGTACGATAAAACTTCTGAGCCCACCAAGGGGACTAATCACACGAGCCATACTCGCACGCGTTTCTCCGTATTAAATCTTAGCAACCGTCGTATGATTAATATTACTGCCCAAAGCACAAGGTTCAAAGTCACAATGATTCTAACCCAACATGAATCAAAGCAGTAACCATTAAGCACACACGGTCCTATTTAAGTGACGGAGATTAAGAAATCAACAACCACTGAGGTCTAATTCTTCACATTTCAGAGCAGAAGAATTTATCCTCGCTGTAGGTCCTCTTCAACACATACTAAATGTGCTAGTGCATTCTCTTAGTCAAGACAGACCAATCTGAGACTTACACATTGACCTTTCACGGTGGATTATTCAATTCCACCTAGGTCGTGAACATGTACGTTTAGTTACAAGGAAACTGTTAATGTTGTCTTCCGTGATCGGGTATCACCACATTAACTACAATGTAACTAGTACCATATATTGAACGGTTTGCAATAGATATTCAACATTCAATTATAACTAAAGCAAATGCGATAAAAGAATTATTCTCATAAACAAGTGTTTGATACACGAGTTATACAAAGTAAAAGCATACTTTCACGTATAACTCCAACATAGGACTAGGTCCCCTTCTGCGAACTTCCTTACTCGAACTTTAGAATTGTAGAATTTTTCCGACCTTTGCTTATATATTGTGTTCCTTAAATTCGACATCAATCTTCTTTCTTCAAGCATGTCCAGATCTGCTCGCCTGGCTCTATCGTTGTCCTCTGTGATTTCTGGCGAGGTTCTATGGCTGGGATGGCGAGCTCTGATGGGATCACGACCTCGGTTCCGAAGGCTAAGGCGAAAGGTGTTTCGCCGGTTGAGTTTCTCGTTATCGTCCTGCATGCCCAAAGTACATCTGGGAGCTCGCTAGCCCATTTTCCCTTTTTATCTTCGAGCTTTATCTTTATGGTATGTTTGAGGATTTTGTTGACAACCTCGATTTGTCCATTCATCTGCGGGTGGTAGGGGGTGGAGAAAACTTTCCCGAGTCTCCATCTTTTGCAGAAATTCATCATATCGAGCTCGTCGAACTGCTTCCCGTTGTCGGAGACGATTACTCGCGGGAGTCCAAAGCGGCATATTATATTTTTCCAGATAAAGCGAATGATATGGGCTTGGTCAATCTTGTTCAAAGGTTTAGCTTCGGCCCATTTGGTGAAGTAATCAACACCGATAATAGTGAATTTCAGGCCCCATGGGGTGGTTGGGAATGGTCCAATCAGGTCTATCCCCCACTGGGCGAAAAGCCATGGACTGTACATAGATGATAGCAGCTCAGGGGATGCTTTGATGTTCGGCCCCCAGACCTGGCATTTGCGGCAGGACCTAGCGAACTCGATTGCATCCTTCTTCAATGTTGGCCAGAAATATCCCTGTCTCAAAATCTTATGTGCCAAACTTTGGCCGCCTACGTGATTTCCACAGACACATTCGTGAATTTCCTTCATGACTATCAATCCGTCCTCTGGCGTGATGCACTTAAGGAGGGGTATGCAAAAACTTCTTTTGTAAAGCTAGTCATCGATGAGTACATACCTCACCGCCCTGAGTCGTAGCTGGCGAGCTTTGACTTTATCTGTCGGGAGGTTGCCATCCCGTAAGAAATGTACAATCGGAATCATCCAGTTCTCGCTTTAGGAGGCGATCGCTGCGACTAGGTTCCTGCTAAAGGAGGACTTTGCAAGTCTTAGTAACCTGATATTGGAGAGATCTGCTGCCCCTGTTGGAGTTATACATGAAAGTATGATTTTACTTTGTATAACTCATGTATTAAACACTTGTTTATGAGAATAATTCTTTTATCACATTTGCTTTAGATATGATTGAATGTTGAATATTTATTGCAACCAGTTCATTATATATAGTACTTGTTACATTGTAGTTAATGTGGTGATACCCGATCACGGAAGATCACATTAACGGTTTTCTTGTAACTAAAACGTACAAATTCACGACACAGGTGGAATTGAACAATCCGCCGTGAAAGGTTGATGTGTACATCTCAGATTGACCTGTCTTGACCAAGAGATTGCACTAGCACATTTAGTATGTGTTGAAGAGGACCTACAACGAGGATAAATTCTTCTGTTCTGAAATGTGAAGAATTAGACCTCAGTGGTTATTGGTTTCTTAATCTCCGTCACTTAAATAGGACCGCGTGTGCTTAATGGTTACTGCTTTGATTCATGTTGGGTGAGAATCATCGTGACTTCAAACCTTGTGCTTTGGGAAGTAATATTAACCATACGACGGTTGCTAAGATTTAATACGGAGAAACGCGTGCGAGTACGGCTCGTGTGATTAGTCCCCTTGGTGGACTCAGAAGTTTTATCGTACCAAATCTTGCAAGTGAAGAATCAGTTTCTTCGGTACAGATAATAATGTTGAGCTGTCTTTACTCCAAGGCGAAATATATTAATTAATTTAGAGCTATTCAGAAGCTTAATTAATTAATGGACTTGATAATCTTAAACGCGGGAAATAATAACGGGGAGCCCATATTATCGTAATATGGATTAAGATGGATAGTGCAATATTAATTTATTAGTGGTACTAATTAATATTAATGGACTGAATTATATTAGGGCTCAATATTGAAATTCAGAAGTCCATTAGGAGGTCCAATCTTAATTCTCCTTAAGGCCCCTCAAGTAGCCCTTTAAGTAGCCTAATAATAATAAGGTGATTAAAATAAAAGAAAATTATTATTGCTGATTTTTATTAATAATTTTCGAAAATTAGGTTTAAGAGAGAGAAAAGATTTTGTTGATTTTCTTGGAAATATATTATGGAAGATATGTATTCTTGGATTATAAGATTATCTCATAAATTCAAGAAGATCCAAATCTAGTATTCTATCTCCCTAAAATTTGAAAATTGTATATATTAGGAGGGTGAGATTTTTGTGGAATATTTTTAATGGAGAAAAAAATATATGAGATATATTCAAGATTTCTTGGAGGCCAAGAAAAAGATTTTCTCTTCCCTTTTTTCCACCTAAATTTTGTTCACCCCTCACCTATATATAGGGGATGATTATTTCATCTCCAGTTTACTTTTTCACAGCGTTGAAAAAAAAAATCAGCAACACTATTTTTTTCTTTCTTCCTTGTTATTTTAAATTGCTTGAAAGCACTTCCCACCGGTGATCAAGCAAGGCGAAAGGGAAATACTTGAGAAGGTCTTTGGGTTGGTAGCGCGTTCATTATTGTTCCGTGATAATCAAAGGCCATATCTACGAGAGGTACGTAGTCACATAATCTCTTAGTTTTTCCGCCATAGATTTTATTTGAATTAATTCAACTTGCATGATGATAAAATTGTTGTTGAAATTATTATTTGAACTAATTAGGATTAATTCATGCTAGTAATAATTATATTTAAATTCGTATTTAAACTTCATCCCGAATAGATTCCGGGCACCCCTATTTTCCCAACAACTAGTATCAGAGCCACGGTTTCGGGCTCTGATCTTTATATTGGAATTTAAATTGTTAGAAATTAAATTGAAATTGGATAGTAGAATTGCTAGATCTTTTTTGCAGGTATCCAATTGTCATGGTTTTAATGTTGTTAATTTTTTCATGCGTGTGAATTAATTGTTTTTAATTTGATTCGTTCGAATTCGTTTTTCTCGTGAAAAAATCCACAAGTAGATTAGTTGTTTTTATTTTGATTTGATCATTGTAATAGACTAGTCTAGATCTAGTATTTATTTTTTGTAAAATAAATTGTAACCGGATCGAGACGAAGAACGAAGAATTAAAGACGGCGTACCCAGACGACGCATGCATGCGCGGCGCATGCATGAACGTAAAATCATGCATGGGGTGAAAAACGATAACGAACGGCGAAACCCGATGCACAGGGTGCGGCAGCGTGCGCGCACATAGGCTTGCTCGGCGCCTGCTGCTCGGCGCCGTGCCGAGTGACGTGCGGGCCCACTCTGTGGGCCGACGCGTGTCATATCTCGGGCCGTGGGTTTTTTTTAAAAAATTAATTTCAGTTCTGCATTTTTTGTATGATTTTAAACGTCGTCCCGAACCCCAAACCATGTTGTTTTTGATGAAGTGTTGTTGTTCGAGTGGGAGCGTGTCGAGATGAACGATGGAAAGCAACAAGGATGATTTTTCGCATCAAGACGTGAAGAAATTAAACCGTGACAATTGGATTTGAGTGCTCCAATGTGTTTAATTTTGTTTTGATGGATGTTTTATTTCGTGCACTTATTATTATTTGTTAATATGTGTTTGCATGATTTTAATTGTCCAAGAAAAATCTTACTTTAAAAAATTACTAAGTATGTTTCTTTAATCACAATTTTATTCCGGATATTAAAATTGGATTAATTTGGCCTCCATAATTTATTTATTTGTGAAGTTCTTTTGGAATACATTTCCCCCTCGGATCGGCCAAAAGGACGGATTTCACATGCATAAATTCCGAAAGGATGATTGTGGATTATTACTAGTGGCGGTATTGACCCTCACCACGAGTGGCTTGCTCAAAGCGAAATAATAATCCTGTATTTAATTATGGTTATTACTTAGGCATAAGAAATTGATATTAACTTACTCCCCTCGGAGTCCCTGTCAATTTTTATGTGGTCAAAGTGGGAGCCAACTATTAATTTTGAATTAAGGATTTGTAACTTTTAAGTTTGTGATCCGCTTGAATGTGTTTAAATGTATAGACCACCCCTCGTGGCACATTTAAATTGTTTTGAGATGTTGGCTGATGCATGATTATATTGTTTTAAGGTTTCAATATAATTCATGTGATCGAATTATGTGATAATTTTGTATTTTTCTAGATATTGATATGAATGTATATTTTATTCTCATTTCATCATGTCGAAACTTTTTAATCCACTGTTTAATATACTTAAAGTTAATAAACTTTTTGGAGAGAATTATATCGATTGGAAATGTAATTCTAAATTTGTCCTTACTGCACGAAAACACAATTGGGTTATTCACGTTAATAAACCCGGCAAGCCTAATTATAAGTCAAGCAATGGGAAAAGGCAGTTTATGATTGACAGCGTGACAATGAACACATTAAGTGCATCATCTTGACATCTCTGTCTGAGGATTTGAGGCGCGTTCATGAAGACATTGTATCCGCTGTTGAAATCATGGAAAACCTTGAAGAGATGTTTTCACATCAGAATCCCATGACTAATCATTTCACCAAACATGACTCGGTCAAGTTGGAAATAGTGGAAGGAATGTCCATGAGGGAGCACGTTCTCGAGATAATGGCATACCTTAACAAGTTGGAAGTACTTGGTGCGGATTTTGATGTCCCTTCTAAGATTGATTTCATATACCATTCTCTATCGAGAAGCTTTGAGTAGTTTCATCTGAACTGTTAGATGAATGAACGGACAGATCGTTTGCCCGACCTCTTGCAAGCTCTAGTTTCGGTGGAGGTAATAATGGAGCACCAGTCTAGTGCTATGGTGGCTAATGGTCCGTCTACCTCTTTTGGTCCCAAGGGAGGGAAAAAGAGGAAGAGAACCAAAGACCGGACCCAAGCAAATTCAATTGTTACGAAAGGCAAATCCAAGGCTAGCATAAAAAAGGAAGTGTTTTAACTGCGGTAAGAGAGGACAATGGAGGTCTGCCTGTTCCAAGCCTAAGAGGCTAGGAAAGTTAGGTAATTCACACGTCTTAATCGTCGAAACTTGTGAAGTGGTGTATGATGTCCATTCGTGGACAGTGGATACGAGAGCCACTGATCACATTTATTTCATTTTGCATGGGTTCAAGCTAACCCGACGATTTAGAGGAAGTGAGATCCCCATCACATCGGGCAATGCTACGAGAGTGGCAGCTGAAGCAGTGGGAGAAGTACGCCTATCTTTTGAAAATAGAGTTAAGGTCTTGAGAGACGTTCTTCATGTTCCTAGTTTAGAAAGAACTCAACCTTCAGTTTCTAAACTGTTTTGAATAGATACTCAGTTTCTTTTAATAAGGATGTTATTATTTCTTGAAACGATGAGTTTATCTGTTCCAGAACTTCAATGGATGATCTTTATACCATTATTTGGGCACACCACTCACAAAAATTAAATCTAATAACACATCGATTATTTCGAGTAATAAAAGAAAGCATTCTTCGGACATGAACAAAACACTTCTATGACATCTTAGATTAGGTCATATTAATCTAATGCGAATACAAAGATTGGTGAAAGACGGATCCTTGGAGTTTCTTCAAGTTGAGCCGTTTCCAACTTGCGAATTCTGTTTAGAGGGTAAGATGACCAAGAGGGCATTTGGAGCCAAGGGGATTAGAGCCATGGAAGTGTTAGAACTCGTTCATACGGATGTGTGTGGTACAATGATGATCAAAGCGAGAAGGGGTATGAGTATTTTGTCACTTTCGTTGACGATTACTCGAGATGTTGATACATCGACCTTATGATGCATAGGGAAAGAAGTATCAAGTTTCTACGATCTGATCGTGGAGGCGAATACCTCAGCAATGAATTCTTAAACTACCTATCGGACGAAGGGATTGTATCCCAGTTAACCACACCGGGAACCCCTCAAAAGAACGGTGTAGTGGAACGAAGGAACTGGGCTCTTTTAGAAATGGACAGAACCATGATGAGTTATTCGGATTTACCCAAATCGTTTTGGGGTGCCTTGGAAACGACGGCTTACATTCTAAACTTGGTGCCATCCATATCGGTTCCTAAAACCCCAATGGAATTGTGGACCGGGCGTAGCCCTGCCTAAGACACTTGTGGATTTGGGATTGTCCGGCATACGTGCTAGACAAGGAAGCCGATAAGTTGGATCCACGTTCGGAATTAAGGCTGCAGGATACCCTGCGGGAACGAAAGGGTGTATGTTCTATAGTCCCAAGGATAAAAAAACTGTGATTAGTCCGCACTTTAAATTCTTCGAGGAAGACTATATGAACAAAAGAAAGCCCAGAAGTGAGATTACCTTAGATGAGTTAAGAGGGAAAACTCCTATACCAAATATACAAGATGATATACCACACGTCACACCTTCACAACCGGAACCCCGTCGCAGTGGGAGGATTGCTAGGTAACCCGAGAGATTCATAGGAATAGGAGAATCTTCGGATTTAATTCCCGATGATGAATTAGACCCATGGACATACGACGAGGGAATCCAAGACAAAGATGCGGAGTCGTGGTAAACAACAATAGAAACCGAGATGGGTTCGATGGATCATAATCAAGTGTGGGAGTTGGTCGAACCACCCAATGGGGTAGAACCCATTGGATGCAAGTGGGTGTACAAGAGGAAAAGAGGACCGGACGGAAGGGTTGAGACCTTCAAAGCAAGGCTAGTGGCCAAAGGGTATACTAAAAAAGAAGGGTTCGATTATGAGGAGACCTTTTAGCCTGTAGCTATGCTTAAGTCTATCCGTATTCTCTTGTCAATCGCTGCACACCGAGTTTACGATATTTGGCAAATTGATGTCAAGACAGCTTTCCTTAACGGAAGTCTTTGCGGGATAGATATCTATATGTAACAGCCCAAAGGTTTCATTGAAAAAGGCCAAGAGCACCTCGTATGCAAGCTTAAGAGATCCATTTATGGACTTAAGCAATCATCCCATTTTTGGAACCAGTGTTTTGATCAAGTGATTAAGTCTTATGGGTTTGATCAATATAATTGATGTGATCGAATTATGTGATAATTTCGTATTTTTCTTGATATTGATATGAATGTATGTTTTATTCTCATTTCATCATGTCGTAACCTTTTAATCCACTGTTTAATATACTTAAAGTTAATAAACTTTTTGGAGAGAATTATATCGATTGGAAATGTAATTTTAAATTTGTCCTTACTGCACGAAAACACAATTGGGTTATTCACGTTAATAAACCCGGCAAGCCTAATGATAAGTCAAGCAATGGGAAAAGACAGTTTATGATTGACAGCGTGACAATGAACACATTAAGTGCATCATCTTGACATCTCTGTCTGAGGATTTGAGGCGCGTTCATGAAGACATTGTATCCGCTGTTGAAATCATAGAAAACCTTGAAGAGATGTTTTCACATCAGAATCCCATGACTAATCATTTCACCAAACATGACTCGGTCAAGTTGGAAATAGTGGAAGGAAAGCCCGTGAGAGAGCACATTCTCGAGATAATGGCATACCTTAACAAGTTGGAAGTACTTGGTGCGGATTTTGATGTCCCTTCTCAGGTTGATTTCATATACCATTCTCTACCGAGAAGCTTTGAGTAGTTTCATCTGAACTGTTAGATGAATGAACGGACAGGTCATTTGCCCGACCTCTTGCAAGCTCTAGTTTCGGTGGAGGTAATAATGGAGCACCAGTCTAGTGCTATGGTGGCTAATGTTCCGTCTACCTCTTTTGGTCCCAAGGGAGGGAAAAAGAGGAAGAAAACTAAAGACCGGACCCAAGCAAATTCAATTGTTACGAAAGGCAAAGCCAAGGCTAGCATAAAAAGGAAGTGTTTTAACTGCAGTAAGAGAGGACAATGGAGGTCTGCCTGTTCCAAGCCTAAGAGGCTAGGAAAGTTAGGTAATTCACACGTCTTAATCGTCGAAACTTGTGAAGTGGTGTATGATGTCCATTCGTGGATAGTGGATACGAGAGCCACTGATCACATTTATTTCATTTTGCATGGGTTCAAGCTAACCCGACGATTTAGAGGAAGTGAGATCCCCATCACATCGGGCAATGCTACGAGAGTGGCAGCTGAAGCAGTGGGAGAAGTGCGCCTATCTTTTGAAAATAGAGTTAAGGTCTTGAGAGACGTTCTTCATGTTCCTAGTTTAGAAAGAACTCAACCTTCAGTTTCTAAACTGTTTTGAATAGATACTCGGTTTCTTTTAATAAGGATGTTATTATTTCTTGAAACGATGAGTTTATCTGTTCCGGAACTTCAATGGATGATCTTTATACCATTATTTGGGCACACCACTCACAAAAATTAAATCTAATAACACATCGATTATTTCGAGTAATAAAAGAAAGCATTCTTCGGACATGAACGAAACACATCTATGACATCTTAGATTAGGTCATATTAATCTAAAGCGAATACAAAGATTGGTGAAAGACGGATCCTTGGAGTTTCTTCAAGTTGAGCCGTTTCCAACTTGCGAATTCTGTTTAGAGGGTAAGATGACCAAGAGGGCATTTGGAGCCAAGGGGATTAGAGCCATGGAAGTGTTAGAACTCGTTCATACCGATGTGTGTAGTACAATGATGATCAAAGCGAGAAGGGGTATGAGTATTTTGTCACTTTCGTTGACGATTACTCGAGATGTTGATACATCGACCTTATGATGCATAGGGAAAGAAGTATCAAGTTTCTACGATCTGATCGTGGAGGCGAATACCTCAGCAATGAATTCTTAAACTACCTATCGGACGAAGGGATTGTATCCCAGTTAACCACACTGGGAACCCCTCAAAAGAACGATGTAGCGGAACGAAGGAACCGGGCTCTTTTAGAATTGGTCAGATCCATGATGAGTTATTCGGATTTACCCAAATCGTTTTGGGGTAATGCCTTGGAAACGGCGGCTTACATTCTAAACTTGGTGTCATCCAAATCGGTTCCTAAAACCCCAATGGAATTGTGGACCGGGCGCAACCCAGTCTAAGCACTTGCGGATTTGGGGTTGTCCGGCATACGTGCTAAACAAGGAAACCGGTAAGTTGGATCCACGTTCGGAATTAATGCTGTTTATAGGATTCCCTGCGGGAACGAAAGGGTGTATGTTCTATAGTCCCAAGGATAAAAAAACCGTGATTAGTTCGCACTTTAAATTCTTCGAGGAAGACTATATGAACAAAAGAAAGCCCAGAAGTGAGATTGCCTTAGATGAGTTAAGAGGGCAAACTCCTATACCAAGTATACAAGATGATATACCACACGTCACACCTTCACAACCGGAACCCCGTCGCAGTGGGAGGATTGCTAGGCAACCCGAGAGATTCATGGGAATAGGAGAATCTTCGGATTTAATTCCCGGTGATGAATTAGACACATGGACATACGACGAGGTAATCCAAGACAAAGACGTGGAGTCGTGGCAAACAGCAATAGAAACCGAGATGTGTTCGATGGATCATAATCATGTGTGGGAGTTGGTCGAACCCATTGGATGAGAGTGGGTGTACAAGAGGAAAAGAGGAACGGACGGAAGGGTTGAGACCTTCAAAGCAAGGCTAGTGGCCAAATGGTATACTAAAAAAGAAGGGTTCGATTATGAGGAGACCTTTTAGCCTGTAGCTATGCTTAAGTCCATTCGTATTCTCTTGTCAATCGCTGCGCACCGAGATTACAAGATCTGGCAAATGGATGTCAAGACAGCTTTCCTTAACAGAAGTCTTGACGGGATAGATATCTATATGCAACAGCCCAAAGGTTTCATTGAAAAAGGCCAAGAGCACCTCGTATGCAAGCTAAAGAGATCCATTTATGGACTTAAGCAAGCATCCCATACTTGGAACCAGTGTTTTGATCAAGTGATTAAGTCTTATGGGTTTGATCAAAACGAGTTCGAAAGTTATGTGTATAAAAAGTGTGACGGAACTGCGGTGGTATTCTTAGTATTATACGTAGACGATATTCTGTTCATTGGAAACAATGTAAAGGCATTGTTAGACGTAAGGGTATGGCTGTCAAATCAGTTTGATATGAAGGACTTAGGGAAAGCCAGTCACATCCTTGGGATCAAGATCACTCGAGATCGCAAGAGGAGGATGTTGGACTTATCGCAAGTTTCATACGAAGCCACTATTTTGAAGCATTTCAGCGTACAAGATTCCTAGAAAGGTTTTGTACCTTTTAGGCATGGAATCCATCTATCCAAAGAAATATGCCCTAAGACGCAAGTGGAGATAGATGACATGAAAGACGTTCCGTACGTTTCGGACGTAGGAAGTCTTATGTATGCAACGTTGTGTACGAGACCGAATATCTGCTTTGTCGTGAGCATGTTGGCAAGATATTAAAGTAACCCCGGGAAAACACATTAGATTGCAATTAAATGCGTTCTTTAGTTTCTGAAAAGAACTTGGTATGGAATGTTGATTTAACAGTCAGACAGTCTAATTCCCGTGGGATACACGGACTCAAATTTCCAATCAGATATAGAATCCAGAATATCTACCTCGGGTAATGTGTTTTGCATGGGAGAAGGAGCCATGACATGGAGAAGCAATTTGCAGAAATGCATCGCTGATTCGACCATGAAAGCCGAATAAGTAACTGCTTGTGAAGCAGCGAAAGAAGCGGTTTGGCTCAAGTACTTCTTAGTGGAGTTGGACGTTGTTCTGAATTTGCACATCATAATCACTGTCCATTGTGATAATGTCGGAGCAGTTGAAAATTCAAGGGAACCGAGAGCCCACAAGGCCAGCAAACACATTGAAAGAAAACACCATCTTATACAAGAAATCGTTAAGAGATGAGATAAAGAGGTGGCAAAGATAAATGTCAGAGGACAACCTAGTACATCCATTCACAAAGGGTCTGCCTCAGAGTACATTCGGGAGACATGTGGATGGAATGGGAGTCAAGACTATTGCCAATCTGCTTTAAGTATAAGTGGGAGGAATTATTAGGTTAGTGTAGGTTGACATGAGATGTCACGTATAGCTACTACACTAAGACATGCATGATGTATACTAAAAAGCAGACTTTAAGTATAAGTGGGAGATTGTTGGAGTTATACGTGAAAGTATGCTTTTACTTTGTATAACTCATGTATTAAACACTTGTTTATGAGAATAATTCTTTTATCACATTTGCTTTAGATATGATTGAATGTTGAATATTTATTGCAACCAGTTCATTATATATAGTACTTGTTACATTGTAGTTAATGTGGTGATACCCGATCACGGAAGATCACATTAATGGTTTCCTTGTAACTAAAATGTACAAATTCACGACCCAAGTGGAATTGAACAATCCACCGTGAAAGGTTGATGTGTACATCTCAGATTGGCCTGTCTTGACCAAGAGATTGCACTAGCACATTTAGTATGTGTTGAAGAGGACCTACAGCGAGGATAAATTCTTCTGTTCTGAAATGTGAAGAATTAGACCTCAGTGGTTATTGGTTTCTTAATCTCCGTCACTTAAATAGAACTGTGTGTGCTTAATGGTTACTGCTTTGATTCATGTTGGGTGAGAATCATCGTGACTTCAAACCTTGTTCTTTGGGCAGTAATATTAATCATACGACGGTTGCTAAGATTTAAAATGGAGAAACGCATGCGAGTACGGCTCGTGTGATTAGTCCCCTTGGTGGGCTCAGAAGTTTTATCGTACCAAATCTTGCAAGTGAAGAATCAGTTTCTTCGGTACGGATAATAATGTTGAGCTGTCTTTACTCCAAGGCGAAATATATTAATTAATTTAGAGCTATTCAGAAGCTTAATTAATTAATGGACTTGATAATCTTAAACGCGGGAAATAATAACGGGGAGCCCATATTATCGTAATATGGATTAAGATGGATAGTGCAATATTAATTTATTTGTGGTACTAATTAATATTAATGGGCTGAATTATATTGGGGCTCAATATTGAAATTCAGAAGTCCATTAGAGGTCCAATCTTAACTCTCCTTAAGGCCCCTCAAGTAGCCCATTAAGTAGCCCGATAATAATAAGGTGATTAAAATAAAAAAAAAATATTATTGCTGATTTTTATTAATAATTTTCGAAAACTAGGTTTAAGAGAGAGAAAAGATTTTGTTGATTTTCTTGGAAAGATATTATGGAAGATATGTATTCTTGGAATAGAAGATTATCTCATAAATTCAAGAAGATCCAAATCTAGTATTCTATCTCCCTAAAATTCGAAAATTGCATATATTAGGAAGGTGAGATTTTTGTGGAATATTTTTTATGGAGAAAAGAATATATGAGATATATTCAAGATTTCTTGGAGGCCAAGTGTGGGAGTTGGTCGAACCCATTGGATGCAAGTGGGTGTACAAGAGGAAAAGAGTACCGGACGGAAGGGTTGAGACCTTCAAAGCAAGGCTAGTGGCCAAAGGGTATACTAAAAAAGAAGGGTTCGATTATGAGGAGACCTTTTAGCCTGTAGCTATTGTTGGTGATCAATAATTTTCGAGTGGATTAATGACTGTTTAATTTCGGTTTAAAGATCATCAATCAATCGAAATAATTTCGTATGTGTGCACGTTTAGGTGTGTTAGTGTGTGTTTTGGGAGTGTTTATGAATTTGAACTTGTATTTCTTAAGCTGGAGAACAACTATTTATAGAGACTAGCAAGCATGAGGTGTTCCTGACTCTTGGTCTCCCTTGTCTGCATGCTTGACATGTGTCTCTTTGACCTTATCTAAGCTGAATCTTAGTTACAAAGTCTTCTTTGGTCTTATCTCGGACTCATTGTTGTTCGCTTAGGTCGGCTTGACGGATCTTGATGATTCTCCAACTGAAAGTTGTTCGCTTCTGGAGATTGTACTTTGGAAGTTGTTCGCCTTTTGACTTTATTTAGCTTGGCTTTGAGATTTTAGTCCTTTGTTCACTGGTACACATCTTAACTGTGTTGTATCATAGTTTGACCAAGTTGTTCATCATTGGCGACTTCACAACTGGCTTATTCTTGGTCTCGGGTCTTAATACATGTTCGCCTATTAGTTGTTCGTCGATGGAGTTGTTCGTCATTTTAAACACCTCCCGGATTGGTAGATGCACCCCAATCCTGATTTTCTTTGCTCAAGCCCTTAATTCTTGTTCGCTCCATGCTGGATGATGTTCGCCTATCAACAATTGCCCCCTATCCTGACTAGATGTTGCTTTAAACGAGCAACTTTGTGGCGAGCAACTGTAGTTAGGATATTGTTCTGGTCAAGACTTGGACGAACAACATCTTTGTGACGAGCAACATCGTGGCGTCCGTTTTGTCTTCCCACGATCTGTGGAGATCACGAAGATGACGCCAGCGCAATGATTGCGCGCCGTTCACGCGCGAGCAGTCCCGAGGCCACGCGCCTCTGTAATTGTTCATAGGTCCTTCAACTTTTAGTTTGGCTCGGATTTGACCCATTTTTCTCATAATTCAGTCCCTGAAATTTTAGAAAATTAGGCCTTTGACCCCGTTTTTGCTTGGGGTATAAATAGTGGGAAAACTGAAATTTTTCCCACTTTCCCCTCTCTTACTACAGTGCTCCGGTGATTTTTTCCTCCCTCCGGCGATTCCAAGCTTTCCGACGTCCGTCCTCCAGCATTTGGCTTCAAATTTCAATTCCCAGGTAGTTACTCTTTTTTTCTCTCTATCTTTTTCTCTACTTTTTCTCCCGAAAATTCTTTTGCCGCCGTGTGGATCAGAGCGCCACCGTCTTCTCCAGGAAAGCGCCGCCGTCTGCAACACTCTCCACCGCCGCTTGGATTTTTCTCTCCCTCCTATGTCTTCGCATTCGAGCAACAAAACCGAGGAGACCCTAGATCCCCTTTTCCCAACTGTGGTTTACGATCCACAACCGGTTGAAGTTTCTTCAGCGTCGAACGCTCACTTGGATTCAGTTGTTCGCTCTGTGGAAAACACTGGTGTAGGCCCATCTGAGAGAGAACTGACAGTTGTGGCGAACAACAATTTGAACGACGACTCTTCGTCTTCCGCTGAATCTGAAGATCCAGGTCTTGACGAAGTCACCCGCGAGTTCTTGGAGGGTATTAACTTCCCATCCCCAAAGATGTTGGAAAATGAGATTCCAACAGGAGTTGCTCGGCCATTCGAATGGCAAGCCTACGCTGAGGAGTATGCGAACAGCTTTTCTCGCCCACATAGGCAAATTATGGACAAGGTGAAAACTGGATACCAAGCGAGTAAGATCAAAAGTGTTGTTCGCGAAGATGAACTGGACTCTATCCGTAGGGACTACAAAATCCCATATGATATTCACATGTGGGCCCCTCGGAGAAAGGAAAGAGCCGATCGCCCACCCCCAGGATGCACGGCGATCAACATTCACACCTTGATCGCCGGATTAAGGCTGCCTCTTCCACCCATTGTTGGTCGATTCCTGGAGGCGACCAACTTGGCCATCACCCAAATTACTCCAATTGGGTGGATGAATCTCTTAGGCTCCATGTGCTTGTTCGCCTTGGAGGGGTACGTTGATTGGCTTACTGCGGAAGAGATCAACTACCTGATGACAATTACAAAGTGCCCCCAAGGAGAAGAAGGTTACCACTATCTCAAGGCCAGAACTGGGCTAAAAATGGTGGAAGATGTGCCGAACAAGGTTTACAACTGGAAGCAACACTTCTTCTTCATTGGGGGTGATTGGCGAGCATCTTCTGGTCCACACGGCGGCCCTGGACGAATAAATTCTCCAGCAGTTTATGGGAAACTGAAACGTAAGTTCCCTTCTTGCTCGTCTTTGGGCTAAGTTGTTCTAATTTAACTTTTCTTATTTTTTCGCAGGCCCTCGTCTACCCAAGTGGGATTCGGAAGAGGAGGAGTTAAGCTCCGAGTTTCTATTTACCTCGTGCTTGGTTGGCCTCCGCAATAGGGCAGATAGGACTATTGACTATCTTTGCTGAGCAAGGTGTCAAAAAGTTGCTCGCCTTTTGACATACCCACACCATTTGGAGGCCCAGGCCGAGGTGCCCCCAGGTATGAAAATTTCTAAATTTTGGGTTCAAGCCTTGTTCGTCATTGAGTTTCCTAACTTGCTCGTCTAACTTTTTTTTTTAGCCGAGCAAGTGACAGTTGCCGTTCCTCCCTCTTACGCCCTCCTTGAGCAAAGGGTCCTTGAAATGGCGCCGCCAAAAGGGAAGAAAAGGAGAGGTGATCCCCCTCAAAAGGTGCTCGCCATGACGAACAAGCCCGAGGGGGCTAGAGTTCCAAGACAGGCTGCCCCCCAAATCCAAATTCATTCTCCTCCTATTTCCCCTCCTCGTGGGGGGAAACATTTAAAGAAGGCAGACGGGACTCCATTGTCCCATGATGTCCCTGACAAGGGGAAGGAGAAGGTGGGCTCGAGCCATGCTCGCCCTGAAGGGGACGTTGTACGCCGTTTATCCGTAGAGCCCACGGAGATGTCTGGCAAAGCGAGCAAGGACATAGGATCCCCTCGAGGCCCAGAGGACATTACATACTTAGGCTGGGATGAGCGAAAATTCTCTGAGTAAGTTCTTACTTTCTTGCCGAACAAGTTTCTCTTTTGCCAAATTTTCCAAGTGTTGACCTTCTTTTTTGTTCGCAGATACCGGCCCAGCGATTACCCAGGGCGAGCAGACCTGGTTCACCAGTTTGCCTGCTCTAAGACCCCGGCGAGCATCCGTGACATTCCGGATGAACATGTTCGTCGAGCAACTGAAGTTATTGCTCGCGCCTGGTCGCGGCCGCTGAACAAAGTCGTCCTCGCCCAGGGCCCCATTGATAATTTTCACCTATCAATGGTCCAAGCCGCCAACTCCCTTGTCTCCGCTCAAAGGGGGATGGCTCAAGTTGCCGAGCTAGAGGAGACTGCTCGTCACCATGCCGCCTCCATTCGCCAGCTTACCGAGGAGAAGGACAAACTGGCGAACAAATTCAATGGCCAGATTGCTCGCCTAAAGGATCAATTAAAGCTGGCCAACGACCTGGAGAAGAAGCGCATCGAGGACTATCAGCTTGTCTCTGGTGAGCTTAAGGATACAAAGGCCGAGCTACTTTCCTATAAAGCTGTGCTGGACGAAGAGAGGAAGAAGAGGGAAGAAGCAGAAGAAGAAATTGCTCGCCTGAAGAAGCAAATGTCCGAGATGCTCTCCAAGGAAGAGAACGAGCAAGAATTTCAAGCTCGGAGTGGGCCTATCTCAAATTTAGGCTACATCTGCGCCTACGCGGACAGCATCCGCACGGCCGATGCTTATGACTTCAAAGATTTGGTGGAAGAAATGAGCAAAGATCTGAATGAATTCTTAGAGCACTATCCTCCGCCGAACAATATAGAAATTCGGCTGGCGGATCTGGCAGTACTAGGGGTTGTTAAACTTGACAAACTCGACCCTAGTATTTCCATTACTCACCCTCCGCCCCAACTTATGAAGGCGAACAAGAGGAAGGGGTGGCCGTGGCTGACGAGCAAAATGCAAAAGAGGCTGAGGATAAGGCTGCTGAAGATTTGGCCCGAGAAATGATTGTTGAACCCCCCACCGAGCAGGCTCAAGATCCTCCCCCCGCCGAGCAACAATAGTTCTTAGGACTTAGCTTTTTTCTTTTCATCTTCTTTGTAATAGTTGTTCGTTCCTTTTGTAGTACTTGACTTCTTGAATCATTGTACTATTTTTTAGGCTCAATGCCTTTTGATTAATGGAATGTCTTTCTCATGTTCGCTCATTTTCTTTATATGTTAATTGCCTTTACATTTTTATCAATGCCTTTGCAATTATAACATATAGTGTTGGGCTTTTGTTCGAATTGAACTTTGCCTTTAGTGGAATCAGGGTTTAGCCTTAGGTTCTGTTCATTTTAAAAAATGAACAACCTTTAAATGGCTTTGGTCCTTAGGTTCTGTTCATTTTAGAAAACGAACAACCTTTAGGTAGACTTGTACCCCGAGCTTTGGACTTTTCCTCTTTGACGAACAACTATTATATTTACATTCATAAAAAATTACAAGTGTTGTAAGACTGCTCGTCACTAACATATACAAATCGACGAACAACTTTAAACACTAATCAAAACATGCTCGCTTATAATATTTTTGCCAAGCAACTTTATCTAAAAAATAAAAGATGAAACAGCACCAGACTATACAATGTGCCGAACAACTTTACATTCTATACTTAGCAAAAATTTCAAAAAATTAGGCAAGTTTTTGGTTCATATTACTTGGTTACTTGGTTCACTGGCCCCCCAAGACATTTGTTCGCCCAATTAAGAACTTGTTCGCCTTATTGATAGTACTTCTTTAGATGTACGGCGTTCCAGGAGTATTGGGCCGGCTTGCCTTCCATATCTTCGATATCGTATACGCCATTAATGAATTTTTCCGTTATACGATACGGGCCCTCCCAAGTTGGTCCCAATACACCTGGAGGTTGGGCGAGCAACTTTCTTAGAACCAAATCTCCAACTCTGAATTCCCTAAGTTTAACATGGGAATTATAGTAGCGTTCTGCTCGCTGCTTATAGGTAGCATTTTTTAGCTCGACACTCAGTCTTTTTTCCTCGAGCAAATCTATTTCAGCAGCCAGAGCATAGTTGTTCGCTTGCTCATCAAAGTTGGTCGTCTGGAATGTATTGGTCTTTAACTCGATGGGTATTACAGCTTCTATTCCGAAAGCCATTGCAAAAGGTGTCTCTCCGGTGCTTGACCTGGGAGAAACTCTGTATGCCCA
This sequence comes from Ballota nigra, assembly GCA_947034835.1. NCBI lineage: Eukaryota > Viridiplantae > Streptophyta > Magnoliopsida > Lamiales > Lamiaceae > Ballota > Ballota nigra. Next base: position 38,799,796 of record OX344728.1, on the reverse strand, counting down.
TAAGACTTCCGGAAGCTCTGTTGACCAACTGCTTTTGCTTTCCGCTAGCCGTACTTTTAACGTATGCTTGATGATTTTGTTTACGGCTTCGACTTGTCCATTTGACTGGGGATGATAGGGCGTAGAGTAATGTTTCTTGATCCCCCACTTTGTACAGAAATCTCTCAACTCTTTTCCATCAAACTGCGGACCATTGTCTGTCACGATGGTTTGCGGAATTCCAAAACGACAGACAATGTTCTTCCAAATGAAATTGATCATTTTCTGTTGCGTGATCTTCAACATGGCCTCTGCTTCTGCCCATTTTGTGTAATAGTCGACTGCCACAACGGCAAATCGAACTCCTCCAACTCCTGCTGGGAAGGGACCAATAATGTCCATTCCCCATCTAGCAAAAGGCCGAGGGCTATAAACCGATACGAGCTGTTGAGCCGGGGTATGAATGTTTGGTGCAAAAATTTGACATTGGTGGCAAGTCTTTGCTTTTTTGATTGCATCCTGGCGCAAGGTCGGCCAGTAATAGCCTTGTCTAATAGTTTTGTACGCCAAGGCTTGCCCCCCAGTGTGATTTCCACATACTCCGGCATGTATTTCTTCGAGTATTGCTCGTCCTTGCCCCTTAGGCAAACATTTGAGAAGTGGGAGTGATATTCCTCTTTTGTAAAGTTGCTCGCCTACTAGAGTATATCTGGCGGCTTGCTTTATTAGCTTGGCAGCTTCAAAAGAGTTGTTTGGTTTTTCCCCACTTTTCAAGTATTTGACTAAACTTGTTCTCCAGTCTTCTTCTTCACTGGCTTGATCATTTAGTTGGTTGACATTATAACTTGTTGTTGATGGGTCATTCATCTTCGTAATTATAATGTCTGCCAACTCTGCAGGTCCTTCGCTTGTTGCTAGTCGGGCCAATGCATCTGCTTGAGTGTTGCTCGTCCTTGAGATTTGTTCAATGAATACTTGATCTAACAAGGACATCAGGTGAGCAACAATCCGTTGATATTCGATCATATGGCCGTCCTTCGCTTCGTATTCACCTCAGACTTGGTTCACAATCAATTGTGAATCGCCGAATATTTGCAATCGTCTGACACCTACTGCAAGGGATAGATGGAGACCAGCAATGAGAGCTTCATACTCGGCCTCGTTGTTGGTTGCCATAAAACCAAATCTGATTGCCGAAGTGAATACTTGTCTGCCTGGACTGATTAGAACCACTCCTGCTCCTGAGGCTACGTTAGTCGAAGATCCGTCAACATAAAGATGCCAGGGGTGATCAAGTCCTCTCGTCAGATCTGGTGGGAAGGTTAGTTCGACTATAAAGTCGGCCAACGCTTGCCCTTTGATTGCTGTTCGAGGAGCATAAGTCATCCCGAATTGGCTAATCTCTAGTGACCATTTTAATAGACGACCAGCTGTGTCGGGGCGATGGAGAATTTATCTGAGTGGGAAAGTTGTTAGCACTTCAACTTGATAAAAAAAGTATGGCCGTAACTTCCTCACACTCATAACTAGTGCATACGCCAGCTTCTCGGTTGGGGAGTATTTGATCTCTGCCTCATGCAAAGCTTGGCTGACGTAGTAGATAGGTTGATGGAATTTGCCGTCTTCTCGTACCAGAACGGAGCTGATGGCCACCTCCGACGCTGCCAAGTATAAATATAGCTTTTCTCCTGGAACAGGTTTTGATAGGATTTTTACATCTTCCAGATAGTCTTTGAGTTGGTCGAACGCCTTTTGACAGCTGTTAGTCCATGTGAACTGTCCTTTCTTGATGGCTTCAAAGAATGGACGACATTTGTCCCCCGATCTGGATATGAACCGATTTAGTGCAGCTAGACATCCTGTGAGTCTTTGCACTTCTTTTATTGAACGTGGTGGTTGCATATCCACTATGGCTTTGAATTTTGTTGGATTAGCCTCAATTCCTCGTTGACTAACAAGATGACCCAAGAATTTGCCTGAATGGACTCCAAAGCTGCTCTTATTTGGATTCAGCTTCATGTTGTAATGTCGAAGAATTTCGAACACTTGGGTCAAGTGTTGGAGATGATCTTCTTTATGGGGACTTTTGACTACGATGTCATCAACGTAGACTTCTACTGTATCTCCAATTTGTTGGTCGAACATTTTGTTCACCAGTCTCTGGTAGGTTGCTCCGGCGTTGATAAGGCCAAAGGGCATTCTCTTCCAACACAGCAAGTTTTTGTTAGTATAGAATACTGTGTTCTCTTGATCATCTGGATGCATCGGGATTTGATGGTACCCGGCAAAGGCATCCATGAATGTTAGCATTTCATGACCTGCAGTGCTGTCCACCAATTGGTCAATATGAGGAAGTGGAAAGTTATCCTTCGGGCATGCTGTATTCAGATCTGTAAAGTCTATGCATAGCCTCCAGGTCCCGTTTGGTTTTCTCACAAGGACTGGGTTTGCTACCCATTGTGGACAGAGTGCTTGTCAGATTAGGCCGTTGTCTAACAACTTCTTTACTTCTTCGTTTAAAGCTTGATATTTGTCTGGGCCATATTTTCTTTGTTTTTTATGGATTGGTCTTTTTGCTTGATTGATATTGAGCTTGTGACAAGCATGTTTTGGATCTATCCCCACCATGTCTGCATGAGACCAAGCAAAAACATCTAGATTTTTGCTGAGGAACTCTTTCATTCGGGATCTGTAAGGCTCAGGGAGCTCAGATCCTATGTATAATTCAAGATCCGGGTTTTCAGGATTAACTTTGAACGCCTCCAGCTCTTCAACTGGAGTTGCTCATCATTTTTGTCCTTTCCACCGAGGATCAAGTATTGGTCCCTCAGAGTTGAAATCATTTTCGATGTTCATCGGCTCTGCCCCCAGGCGGGGATCAAGATCATCTGTTGGCCCTGATTCATTGTTGTTAGTCAACATCTGGCCCTCCCGGCCATCATTTGAATGTTGCTCGTCACCACCCATTTGTTGTTCGTCAGGATGATGTTTCTTATGGGTGGTGAGGAGTTGTTCGTCCAACACCTGTTCGTCATGATGTTGCTCGTCAGTATCCATGTGGTCTTCCTCTATGTCCATCATGTTCTCCAATATTGAAGGTTCATCAATTGGATTGCTGGTGGTGGCTTCCATCATGGATACTTGTGCATGTTTTGCTTGCATTTGTAAGAGGCATTCCCGAGCCTTTCTATGATCTCCTTTAACTGTGCCTGCTCCACTTGCTGTTGGAAACTTCAAGCAATAATGGTAAGTCGAACAGGCAGCTTTAAATTCATTCAAAAAAGGTCGACCAAGGAACCCGTTGTAAGTTGATTCCTGATCTACGACCAAGAAATCAACCATTCTTGTAATATTCTTTTCGGGTTCCTCGATCGTTACAAGTTGTACAAGCAAAGAAATTTCTCCCAACGAGACTGTTACTGCATTTCCAAAGCCTAGGATTCGATGGTTTGAGTCCCGGATATGGGCTGAAAAGTCCCCAAGTTTATCAAGTGTGCTTTTGAACAAGATGTTGGTATAGGCTCCAGTGTCTACCAACAATCTATGGACTCGAGTCCCCATAATCTTTACGCAGATTACGAGCGAATCGTTATGTGGAGTCAAAATTCCTTCTAAGTCCTTTTCGGTGAAGGTCAGTTCTGTTGTCTGCATGATAGATGGTTTGACCCCCATTTCTTGGACTTGATTGATCGCTCGTAATTCAGCCTTTCTTTTCCGGTTAGAGATTGGCGGTCGTCCATCAGAACATCCTCCTGCAGGACCTGTAGGTTCCATCATGTATAAATCTTCCAATGGACGAGTAGGGATGGCAGGAACTGGTCATGCCGGTTTATTGCTCTTATGAGGTTGATCATCTTCATCCTCAGAGTTGTTCTCCCGGATTCTCTTCCCGGGTTGTCTTTTGACAAAATCAGAGAGCTTTCCGTCCTCGTAGAAACGCCAGAGCTGCCTGAGCAAATCTCTACACTCACTTGTAAAATGCCCCACGCTTTGATGGTAGGCATAATACTTGTTAGGATTGAGTTTGCCAGTGTCTTGGCGAATTTTCCGGGGAGGGGAGAGCAACTCCTTATCCTTCACATTCTCATAAACAGTATCGACTGACACTGTTAGCACCTGATTCAACTTTTCTTTGAGTTCCGTCCCTTCAGTGAATGCCTTCATGTTTTTAGGGACTCGATAGCTTGTTGCACTAGGTTTTTTGTTGTTCTCCTTGGGGTCGGCTTTGTTCTCCCCCAAGTTTGACTACAGGGCTTCATGCATAGAAACGAATATGCCAGCCTGGTTTCTGAACTCGGCGTAGCTTCTTGGGCACTTCAGATGTACCTTTTTCCATAGCTTTGACCCTTTCTTCAGTCCTGCCATAATAGCAACAATTTTTGTGTCCTCGCTGACGGGCTCACCCTCCAATAGCACCTTGTCAAACCTTTCCATGAATGCTCGATCTGACTCGTCATCATTTTGTTTTAGGTCTGACAATCGGTGTTTCTGGGACAAGTATGATCCCGCTGTTGAGAAATGAGACAGGAACTCCCGACTCAGCTGAGTGAATGAATGGATGGATGCTGGTGGCAATGCTGAGAACCATTTGTGCACCCGATCTCCCAAGGTTAACGGGAAGTTTCGGCATTGAGTGGCATCGCTAGCTCTCACCGAGACCATATAATCTGAGTATTTTGTTAGATGAACTCGGGGATCGGCAAGGCCGTCATATTGTATGCTTGCAGGGAATTGGACTTTCTTCTGAATCGGGGCTTTCAGAATGTAGGTTGATAATGGTGAAGATGGCAAGCTGGTCGTCCCTACGCCTCTTTGCTGGTCCAATTGTCCCTGCATACTTTCAATCGCCCTCCTCAAGCTTGATAGCTCATCCAGAGATGCCCCCTGACTTGGAGGCTGTTCGGCGAACAAAGGTACAAACCTTTCTGTTCGTCGCAGTCCCTCACTTGGAGAAGGCAAATCCTGGAGCTGTTTTTTTGGGTTGCTCGCCGCATTAGGTCCCAGGCGTCTAAAGGCAGACTGGGAAAGTCTTTCATGGACCGAAGGGCGAGGCTGTTCAAATGTTGCTCGCCCATGTCCTTCTTCCTGGCGAGCAACTTTCTCCTGTTGCTGGGGTTGGCCAAGTCTGTCCTGGGCACTGGAGCGGGTTGTTCCGTGGTTCGACATTGTTGTTCGCCCGCGAGCAGACTCTGCTTGGCCCTCCCTTGGCTCGACCATCTTGGCCTTGCCCTTGTCCCGCCTGACCTGGGCGCTGCTCACCTCACGTTGTTCGCCCCTTGTTGACCTGGCCCTAACAACCTCCAAGGGTCTATCCTTAGGCTTTGCTTGTGAAGGCTTATTTTGTTCTTGCTGTCTCTGGAGAGCTTGGAGAGCAGCAATGGTCTTAGATAACTCGTTAGGGTTGTTCGCCAGGGCCTCCATTTCAGGGGGGGAGATTATGTGTTATGGTTGTATGTTGCGACCTGTTCACGTGTCTAGGATTTCGATCCTGGTGGTTGGCCGACGAGGCTCGGGTGGGAGATGCTCTCCTTGACAAACGTGATGTCTGGGTTTTCTTTGATTGAGGCATTTCAATATAAATTGTTTCTTTAATTTTAATATTGAAGAACACCAAGAACACCAAGAACACCTTTGCTTGAATCTTCAAATATTTCTTGAGGTTTTCTTTGAATCTTCAAGTTTTCAACTTAAAGTTCTTGAGTAATCACACTAACCGAAGGTTCGAACCCTTCTTCTAGCGCCAAAATTGTTGGTGATCAATAATTTTCGAGTGGATTAATGACTGTTTAATTTCGGTTTAAAGATCATCAATCAATTACGTGTGATTGGTTACCACCGTAAATGATAAATCGAGGTCCGGGTTATGAAGTCGGATATACAAAAGTCGAAATCGAAATAATTTCGTATGTGTGCACGTTTAGGTGTGTTAGTGTGTGTTTTGGGAGTGTTTATGAATTTGAACTTGTATTTCTTAAGCTGGAGAGCAACTATTTATAGAGACTAGCAAGCATGAGGTGTTCCTGACTCTTGGTCTCCCTTGCCTGCATGCTTGACATGTGTCTCTTTGACCTTATCTAAGCTGAATCTTAGTTACAAAGTCTTCTTTGGTCTTATCTCGGACTCATTGTTGTTCGCTTAGGTCGGTTTGACGGATCTTGATGATTCTCCAACTGAAAGTTGTTCGCTTCTGGAGATTGTACTTTGGAAGTTGTTCGCCTTTTGGCTTTATTTAGCTTGGCTTTGTGATTTTAGTCCTTTGTTCACTGGTACACATCTTAACTGTGTTGTATCATAGTTTGACCAAGTTGTTCGTCATTGGCGACTTCACAGCTGACTCATTCTTGGTCTCGGGTCTTAATACCTGTTCGCCTATTAGTTGTTCGTCGATGGAGTTGTTCGTCATTTTAAACACCTCCCGGATTGGTAGATGCACCCCAATCCTGATTTTCTTTGCTCAAGCCCTTAATTCTTGTTCGCTCCATGTTGGATGATGTTCGCCTATCAACAGCTATGCTTAAGTCCATCCGTATTCTCTTGTCAATCGCTGCGTACCGAGATTACAAGATCTGGCAAATGGATGTCAAGACAGCTTTCCTTAACGGAAGTCTTGACGGGATATATATCTATATGCAACAGCCCAAAGGTTTCATTGAAAAAGGTCAAGAGCACCTCGTATGCAAGCTTAAGAGATCCATTTATGGACTTAAGCAAGCATCCCATACTTGAAACCTGTGTTTTGATCAAGTGATTAAGTCTTATGGGTTTGATCAAAACGAGTTCGAAAGTTATGTGTATAAAAAGTGTGACGGAACTGCAGTGGTATTCTTAGTATTATACGTAGATGATATTCTGCTCATTGGAAACAATGTAAAGGTATTGTCAGACGTAAGGGTATGGCTGTCAAATTAGTTTGATATGAAGGACTTAGGGAAAGCCAGTCACATCCTTGGGATCAAGATCACTCGAGATCGCAAGAGGAGGATGTTGGACTTATCGCAAGTTTCATACGAAGCCACTGTTTTGAAGCATTTCAGCGTACATGATTCCTAGAAAGGTTTTGTACCTTTTAGGCATGGAATCCATCTATCCAAAGAAATATGCCCTAAGACGCAAGTGGAGATAGATGACATGAAAGACGTTCCGTACGTTTCGGACGTAGGAAGTCTTATGTATGCAACGTTGTGTACGAGACCGAATATCTGCTTTGTCGTGAGCATGTTGGCAAGATATTAAAGTAACCCCGGGAAAGCACATTAGATTGCAATTAAATGCGTTCTTTAGATTCTGAAAAGAACTTGGTATGGAATGTTGATTTAACAGTCAGACAGTCTAATTCCCGTGGGATACACGGACTCAAATTTCCAATCAGATATAGAATCCAGAATATCTACCTTGGGTAATGTGTTTTGCATGGGAGAAGGAGCCATGACATGGAGAAGCGATTTGCAGAAATGCATCGCTGATTCGACCATGAAAGCCGAATAAGTAACTGCTTGTGAAGCAGCGAAAGAAGCGGTTTGGCTCAAGTACTTCTTAGTGGAGTTGGACGTTGTTCTGAATTTGCACATCATAATCACTGTCCATTGTGATAATGTCGGAGCAGTTGAAAATTCAAGGGAACCGAGAGCCCACAAGGCCAGCAAACACATTGAAAGAAAACACCATCTTATACAAGAAATCGTTAAGAGATGAGATAAAGAGGTGGCAAAGATAAATGTCAGAGGACAACCTAGTACATCCATTCACAAAGGGTCTGCCTCAGAGTACATTCGGGAGACATGTGGATGGAATGGGAGTCAAGACTATTGCCAATCTGCTTTAAGTATAAGTGGGAGGAATTATTAGGTTAGTGTAGGTTGACATGAGATGTCACGTATAGCTACTACACTAAGACATGCATGATGTATACTAAAAAGCAGACTTTAAGTATAAGTGGGAGATTGTTGGAGTTATACGTGAAAGTATGCTTTTACTTTGTATAACTCATGTATTAAACACTTGTTTATGAGAATAATTCTTTTATCACATTTGCTTTAGATATGATTGAATGTTGAATATTTATTGCAACCAGTTCATTATATATAGTACTTGTTACATTGTAGTTAATGTGGTGATACCCGATCACGGAAGATCACATTAATGGTTTCCTTGTAACTAAAACGTACAAATTCACGACCCAAGTGGAATTGAACAATCCACTGTGAAAGGTTGATGTGTACATCTCAGTTTGGCCTGTCTTGACCAAGAGATTGCACTAGCACATTTAGTATGTGTTGAAGAGGACCTACAGCGAGGATAAATTCTTCTGTTCTGAAATGTGAAGAAGTAGACCTCAGTGGTTATTGGTTTCTTAATCTCCGTCACTTAAATAGGACTGGGTGTGCTTAATGGTTACTGCTTTGATTCATGTTGGGTGAGAATCATCGTGACTTCAAACCTTGTGCTTTGGGCAGTAATATTAATCATACGACGGTTGCTAAGATTTAAAACGGAGAAACGCATGCGAGTACGGCTCGTGTGATTAGTCCCCTTGGTGGGCTCAGAAGTTTTATCGTACCAAATCTTGCAAGTGAAGAATCAGTTTCTTCGGTACGGATAATAATGTTGAGCTGTCTTTACTCCAAGGCGAAATATATTAATTAATTTAGAGCTATTCAGAAGCTTAATTAATTAATGGACTTGATAATCTTAAATGCGGGAAATAATAACCGGGAGCCCATATTATCGTAATATGGATTAAGATGGATAGTGCAATATTAATTTATTAGTGGTACTAATTAATATTAATGGGCTGAATTATATTGGGGCTCAATATTGAAATTCAGAAGTCCATTAGAGGTCCAATCTTAATTCTCCTTAAGGCCCCTCAAGTAGCCCATTAAGTAGCCCGATAATAATAAGGTGATTAAAATAAAAAAAAATATTATTGCTGATTTTTATTAATAATTTTCGAAAATTAGGTTTAAGAGAGAGAAAAGATTTTGTTGATTTTCATGGAAAGATATTATGGAAGATATGTATTCTTGGAATACAAGATTATCTCATAAATTCAAGAAGATCCAAATCTAGTATTCTATCTCCCTAAAATTCGAAAATTGCATATATTAGGAGGGTGAGATTTTTGTGGAATATTTTTTATGGAGAAAAGAATATATGAGATATATTCAAAATTTCTTGGAGGCCAAGAAAAAGATTTCCTCTTCTCTTTTTTCCACCTAAATTTCGTTCACCCCTCACCTATATATAGGGGATGATCATTTCATCTCCAGTTTACTTTTTCACAGCGTTGAAAAAAAATCAGCAACACTATTTTTTTCTTTCTTCCTGGTTATTTTAAATTGCTTGAAAGCACTTCCCACCGGTGATCAAGCAAGGCGAAAGGGAAATACTTGAGAAGGTCTTTGGGTTGGTAGCGCGTTCATTATTGTCCCGTGATAATCAAAGGCCATATCTACGAGAGGTACGTAGTCACATAATCTCTTAGTTTTTCCGCCATAGGTTTTATGTGAATTAATTCAACTTGTATGATGATAAAATTGTTGTTGGAATTATTATTTGAATTAATTAGGATTAATTCATGCTAGTAATAATTATATTTAAATTCATATTTAAATTTCATCCCGAATAGATTCCGGGCACCCCTATTTTCCCAACAGCCCCCTCTGAGGTGGTGAGCTTTGAAAGTGCGTCCGCCTTCTGTTCATTCGGTATTTATTCAATGAATACTTGATGGAATCGTTCGCAGAGGCTGGCCACGTGTCCGTGATACTTGGCCATTTGCTCGCCTCTTGCTTCATATTCCCCCTTGATTTGGTTGACCACCAACAAGGAATCCATGAAGATGTGGAGAAGGTGTGCCCCTACTGCCATTGTTAACTCTAACCCGCTCACAAGGGCTTCGTATTCCGCTTCATTGTTCGTAGCTGGAAAATCAAAACGAATTACATTTATGAAACACTGACCTTCTGGACCAATTAAAACGATGCCTGCCCCTGCACACGTGGAAGTGGAAGTTGAAGATCCGTCGATGTACAACTTCCACGGTGGATAGTTGATCTGGGATGGGCTGGGTGGGAATGTCAGCTCGACCACGAAATCGGCCAGAGCCTGCCCTTTGGTGGATGTGCGTGGTGCGAAAGAGATGTCGTATTGGGCGATCTCGATCGACCACTTCAGCATGCGTTCATTTGTGTTAGGTCTGTGCAGGACTTGCCTGAGGGGTAGAGTTGTCAGTACCTCAACTTGGTGGTCAAAAAAGTATAGCCTTAGCTTGCAGACACTCATGACCAGAGCATAGGCGAGCTTTTCCAAAGACGTGTATCTGATTTCCGCATTATGGAGGACTTGGCTAACATAGTTGATGGGGAGGTGAGTCTGCCCATCTGCCCGTACCAGGATCGCGCTCAAGGCGACGTCTGAAGCCGCGAGGTAGAGGTATAACTTCTCCCCTTGGAGAGGTTTCACCAGAATCTGCGGGTTGGCGAGATACTCCTTCAACTTCTGGAAGGCGAGCTGGCTTTCTTTGTTCCATGAGAATTTCTTGTCTTTAATGGTCGCAAAGAAAGGTTTGCTCTTGTTGCCCAACCTGAAAATGAATCTGTTAAGTGCGGTCAAACAACCTGTTAGTTGCTGCACTTGTTTGACACATTTTGGCTCTTGCATATCAAGGATGGCCTTGATTTTGGCGGGGTTTGCTTCGATTCCCCTCTGGCTGATGATATGGCCCAGAAACTTTGCCGATCCAACGCCGAAGTTGCACTTTTTGGGGTTCAGCTTCATGTTGAAAACCCTCAAAATCTGGAATGTCTCGGCGAGGTCTCGGAGATGATCTTCCTTCCTTAAGCTCTTGACCACGATGTCGTCGATGTAAACTTCCATTGTTTTCCCAATCTGATTCGAGAACATTTTGTTCACCAACCACTGATAGGTAGCCCCGGCATTCTTCAGATCGAAGGGCATCCTCCGCCAATAATACATATTCTTCTTGGTGTGAAAAAAAGTATGTTTCATATCCTCTTCCGCCATTGGGATTTGGTGAAAACCGGCGAATGCATCCATGAAGGACATCATTCGTGCCGTGGTCGATGTGCGGTATTGGGAAGTGATCTTTTGGACACGCTGCATTCAGATTCGTGAAGTCGATGCACAGTCTCCAGGAGTTGTTTGCCTTCTTTACCAACACGGCATTGGACACCCACTGTGGCTCACCCTCAGCTTGCTCGATCAGCTTGTTGTCCAGTAGCTTCTTGGCTTCCTCGGCTACCGCTGCATATTTATCAGGGCCTAACTTTCTTCTTTTTTGAAAGACGGATTTTCTCTTGGGATCGATCTTTAGGCGGTGACAAGCATGTTCGGCCCTTATCCCGACCATGTCTTGGTGCGACCACGCAAAGACATTGATACTCTTGCGGAGGAAATCGATTAGGTCTTCCCTCATATCTGCCGGAACCTTTGCCCCGATAGTGACTTCGAGGTTTGGGCGTGTGGGGTCCATGGGAATTCGCTCAAGTTCTTCAACCGACGAGGTCTGGCCTCCCTTCCTTGGGTCCTAAACTTCCCCCTAGGGTCGAGGTCAATGGGGTGTGGTTCAAAGCCGAGCCTTGGCTCTAGGTCTTCCACCTCCATGACTTTGTCCCTAAGTTGAGTCTCAACAACGGCTGGTTGAGGCGTTGGTTCCGGGTTTTTGTGAGCCATTAAGACATTTACACAAGAAAGTAAACTTGCGGGATAGTAAAGAGGAACAGAGTAGTTTAAACACTTTCTTGCTATTGATTGGTTTCCTTTAACAGTACCGACAATCCCCTCGGGGGTCGGGAATTTCACACAGTAAAAGAAAAAGAAAACTATAGCTTCAAAGGTTTCCAGAAATGGGCGTCCTAAGAACCCATTGTACATGTTAGCCCTATCAATTATCACGAACTCGAGTAGGCGCGAGATCCTGACCTTTTCATCCTTGCAGCAGACGAGCTCCATCGGAAGCTTGATCCTTCTGTAAGCATTCACCAAAGTGTCTCAAAAACCTCTCAGCTGGGTTTCATATGGCTTGATGAAATTGGCGAGGTTGCTTCTTGAAGGTGATGTTACAATAACAGCCATTGTCGACCAAGATGCGGTCAACAATCTTGCCCAGCAGATTGACAGAAATGACCAGGGCGTCATTCTTTAGGCAGAGCGTGTCTTCCCGATCGAAATTTGTAAAGGTGGTCGGTAGGTTTGGTGCTATTGCGAGCTCAGGCGGCGGGGTGCCGACTAGGTTGATCCCACTTACGACCCTAAGCTCGGCCTTCCTTTTCCGGTTGGACGAGGTCAACACAGGTATAAGCCCGCCTAGAGGGCCCCCTACGGCATGTAGCATGTTCACCCTCCCCCCTGTGTTGAGCGGTGGAACGTCGTCATCTTTGCTATCGAAGTCATCGATGGCGGCCACTGGGTTCGGCTGCCTCTGCTGGTGTGGTGGTCATCCCCCATCCCTGTTCTGCCCTTGGTTGGCTTCGCGTCCTTGGTCCTAGCGAGGTTGGGGCTTCTTGACAAACTCGTCCAGCCGCCCCTCCTCATACAGCTTCCACAACTATCTGAGGAGGTCCTGGCATTGGCTTGTGTTGTGCCCCGGGCTCTCATAGTAGTGGCAGAACTTGCTTTGGTTTAGCTTGGATGCATCCAACTTGATCGGTCTTGGCTTGGGTAGCATATCTGTGTGGCGGATCGCATTGAAAACATACGCCGGTGTCTCTTTCAGTTTGTGAAAAAACTAGACCTCGCCTGCATCCCCATCGAATGGTTGGAAATTCCCCGGGGCCCTGCGTCCCCTGTGATGTCGCTGGTTACTGTCTTTTCCCGCTGTCGAGGGTGTTTTTGCCTTCTCCTTGACTTTCTACCCGTCGATGGAAATCTGTGTACATCTTCGGTAAGTTTTTAGTAAGTTGCTTGAACATGGGGGATCTACCCTTGAACCCGTCCAGAGCGGAGCGCGAGCTCGTCGCTCACGGGCTCCCCTGTGAGGATTATCTCGTCCAAGCGATCGATGTAGGATTCATTGCTTTCGTCCTCCTCTTGCTGTATCCTGAACAGGTGGAGCCTGCTTTCTGGCCTGGCGATCTTGGCAGTGAAGTAAGCCGTGAACTGGTCGTGGAGTTTGGTGAAGCTGGTGACGAATCTCGGGGGTAGTGACACGTACCACTTGTGGGCGAGCTCACCCAAAGTTAACAGAAACATACGACACTTGGTAGCGTCGGTGGCCCCGCGCCCTATCATGTAGATCCGGTACTTGCTGACGTGGGTCTTCGGATCTGTGCGGCCTTCATACATTGGGATCGCCTGCGGCGTGATCTTGGGCTGGACCGGGGCTAGCTCAATCTCCTCGCATAGCGGCTCTTGGAAAGCCGCCTGGGCCTTGCCCCCCGGACCATCGCCGTCAATCTTAGTCTGCATCTCCTCCAATTTCCACTGGATCACCAACAACACTGCCCCATGTGTTGCCTGTCCGAGAGCAGTCTCTACCGGGGCGCTGCGTCCCAGGCCTAGCCGGTTGTGTGCAGGGGCACGTGGGCAATCCCGTCTCAACAGCTCGCTTTGTACGAAGTTCAACTTCCTTCTGGCGGAGTTTGTGGGAGAGATGTCTCTTGCCATGGGCACCTAGTGAGCGGAGGATCTGGTCAGAGAGCCAGTTTCATAGCTGGTCGGTGGGGCCGATGAGAATGGGCGCCAGGACGGGTCCGCACTTTCCAATCGGTTGAAAACCGATGTGGAGTACGCCTCAGTCCTGAGCCTCTGTCACAAGTCGTAGCCCTGCGAGCGGATCAGGCTGCTTTTGCCCTGTTATTCCGTCATCTTCCGCTTGCCCTTAGCTAAACGGGTCAAGCGTGGTTTCCTGGGGGCCATTGGATGCTTTGGCTTGTCCTCAACTCCTTCCCCCTCCTCGTGAGGATGGCAATGGCAGATGCCACCTACTCGGGGGTTTCGTACTCTTGGATTGGTATGCGGAGGAAGTCTCCTTGAGGTGATTCTATCCCGCGCTCACGTCTGGAAGTAGCCTCTTGAGTGCTGGCTCGGGCCGCCGTTCATACCACAGTTCTGGCGTGATTTTTTGTGGCTGGGACGATGGTGGATCGTGGGTTAGCTGAGGTCCTGGCAGCTCTGGTAGCTTTCTCCATTTTCTTGGGATTTTAGTGGTATTAGGGTCCAAGATAGGTTTTGGATCTCCTAGGCTTTCTTTTCTCGAAGAACAGTGAGTGTTCCAAGAGATTTCTGTCGTGAGAGGTTTGGATACCCTTCTTCTAGCGTCAATTGTTGTTACCCTATTGATGATTTGAAGAACTTTATGTGGCCATGATCGGATAAAACAAGATAAAGAATTGACATGTAAAGACTCAAATGATTGCCGAGAGGTTTAGGCTCGGTCTTAAGTTGCTCTTTTTTATTTGTGAGCCCTTAGGCTCTATTTATAGTAATTCCTAGGTTACAAGTCATTGCCTTAGCTATTTTCGGCTGAATATACAATGATTGCTAATAATTTGCTAGTTATTGCTAGTGCCTAGTCACTGGGGCGATGTGGCCTTTATTGGCTGTATCCACGAGACGTCCTCCTCCAATGGGAGCATTACAGCTGGCCTGATGGTACTGCCTCCTTGGGCGCCCTTCAGTTCTTTCCTACGCCTGATATCTGCTGCTGCAGTCGTCCTTTTCTCAGGTGCTGGCACAATTGTAGGCTTACAGTTACGTCCTTCCCTTTGGCCAAATCTCCACCCGTCTTATCCAGAGCGGGCTTAATATGAGCTTGTCCCAGTCCTCAAGGCGAGGTCCATCTCGACGTGGCTGGGGTGTAGCTGGGTCGTTTGAGGCGGCGAGGTCGCCTGTCGTCGAGGTCGCGGTTGGGCGAGCTGGCTGTTGAGGCGGGGTTGCCTCAACTATCGAGGTCGGGGTTGAACACTTTTTACCCCTACAACAAATATTAGTTGTTATCACTGAATTTTTTTAGTTGTTTTCATTGGAGGGTCTTATTTTATTTTCACTAAACAATTAAGGTTCTTCAGTGAAATTATTTTCTAGAAAAAACAATTGATACTCTTCATTGAAAACAATTAATGTTATTTAATGAAAACAACTGATATTCTTTAATTATTCATTTATGAACCATTTAAACTTTATACTCTGTCTATATATATTATGTTTGATTTTTTTTTTTTTTAGATGGATGCACTTAATAAATTAGAGTTTTATTTTTTATTACATAGAGTATTTTAGTATACTCAATTATGAATATTTTATAAAAATAAAAGTGAGTGAACTAAACAAATTCATAGCAGAAGAAATTAATACTCCCTCCAATTTTTTTTAAAGACATTTAGAAATAATTTTAAATATAAATAAGGATTTGTATTTTCAAGATCAATTAATTATATATCTTCCTAATTTACTCCCTAACGTCATTAATCTTTTCTTTTAATAACTAACCTTATTTTGAATGCAAATGTAGACACGTCATTTAAATCAACGCGCAACATATACAACACACAGACAGACGCCCCCGATATTGAAGCTAAAAAGAAATAACAAAATCCAACTTTAGAGAGAGAAAATTCAGTGACTTCTAGAGAGAGAAAATAGATGGCATCGTTCGACGACGCCTCAGCTCGTCCTTTTGACTACGACGGAAACACCGGCTACGACGAATCTTACGCCGCCTTCTCCTCCGCCGACACTCCACCTTACTCCGGCGCAGATTTCTCGCCGGAGTACGTCGAGTCCGACCCAGTGCAGGTGGAGAGCGTGAACAGCTCCGATCCATTTGGATTCGAGTCGAATACCGAATCGTTCGAGCACTCTGGCTCAGTTCCGATCGCGAACGGCAATGGAAGCTCGCCGTACGACTTAGGGGAAGACACCGAGGGCATATTCAGCTCGGATGGACCGATGCTTCCGCCTCCTAATGAGATGCAGGAGGAAGGATTTGCCCTTCGCGAATGGCGGAGGTAGGCTTTTTTAACTTCAATTCAGTGCTAGTTCCTCTTATTCGTTTACATACAGTTGGATCTGCCTCTTAGTATTTCGTTAGGGATTAATTGATTGTATTTCTGATTTCGTGGGGATCTGTTGTTGGATTTGAATTCGATCTTTTAGAATGCTCGGCAAAAATGGAAATCTCCTATTAATCAGCTAGTCTGGCCTCACATAAGTTTTTGCCCCTGAGTAAAAGCTTTAAAAAGGAGGGATTCATGGCATAATTGATTAGTTGCGGATGACTCTTGGAGTGTGAACCCTTTAGATATTTAAATTTGTCTGATTTATTAGAAAAGTAAAGTTTAGATGGATTATTGTCATAATTGGATTTTGACAGAATAGTCAAAAAGCATTTACTTGAGGAAAATCAGAATGATTAGCCATAAATTTAATTTGGGGATTACCGTGATTTGCATAAGCCAATTAATTATACGGTTTCCTAGTCAGGCGTCAGCTCTATCCTTACTTTGGATTATTGTGAATACGAAAGTTGGTATGAACCGTATGATTGAAGTATTAACTGTTTAAATCCGAAGAGATACTTAAGTGGTAAAACAAGAAGAGGTAAATAGATAGAAATGTTATTCATTTTACTTCGGGCATCATGCGTGTTTTTGAGTTGGTAGGATATGTGAGCACCCCAACTGAAGACAACAAGTTTAAACCACTCTGCCTACACTCCCTTTGTTCATTAGCTTTGTTTAGTGTCTTACCTCTCTTACAATTGCACGAGTATTGGGTTTATCCTGTGTGTATCATAGAATAGTGGCTGCAGTTCCTTGTAAAAAATACTCCCTCCATCGTACT
Organism: Ballota nigra; assembly: GCA_947034835.1. Lineage (NCBI taxonomy): Eukaryota > Viridiplantae > Streptophyta > Magnoliopsida > Lamiales > Lamiaceae > Ballota > Ballota nigra. The sequence continues at coordinate 38,783,014 of OX344728.1, read as the reverse complement.
TTGAAGTTTACACTTTCCTTTTTTATCTGCCCCACTAAAAGGTTTACATTTCCTTATTTGGTAAGTGTAATCTCCACTTATCTCCCTCTCTCTACCTTTTACCCATTTAATTATATATTTCTTAATCTATGTGCAAAAAGAAGTGTAAAGATTAGAGTGGGACGGAGGGAGTGTTAAAAAAATGATATTTACATATTAGTAACGAACTAACGATTACACCCATAAAAGATAGACTGGCTGGAATTATGTGCTATTCTGTATTCACATATTATTAGAAGTAACACATAAAAATAGAATTTATTTGGTCGGACTCGGAAATGATCACATTCACATGTCCACCGGTGGACATAAACTTATATGTCCACCACCAATGTGATAATGACACATAAGCAATCAATTAAAATAATAATGGAACTGCTTATGGGTCATTATCACATTGGTAGCATATAAGTTTATGCCCACCGATGGGCATGTGATCATTTCCGTTTATTTGGTGGATTCCAAATGAATATTAGATAAGACTTTGTTGAATTGTTTGGAATTACTTAAGTATGAAGAATATGCTAGCGTGTAGTTGGCAGTGAGAAAAATTTAATTTCATGGAGTTACATTATTTCATGCATCAATCATGTTTGGTCGGTTTGCTTAAGTGCAGCACGGGCTATATTTAGTTTGCAAATATGTTAGTTTGTGCAAGATGTGCTCTGATGCGTTCATATCTTGTTCCATTTGCTGATATTATTTGTATACTTCACTTGGTAAAACCAAAAAATATACGACTCATTTGAAAGTGAGTCAAAATTCAACAATTAGACAAATAGTCATAAATGAAAATGAAAATAAAAATTGAGTTAGCATATAAAAATACATATACAATTAAGATCTATCTGACGTCCCATCATCTTACACACTAAAATTTCAAAATTGTAAAGGGTATAAATAATGGCATATGTTTGTGTTTATTTTTTTCCTATCTTGAAAAAACTTGAATAACTACATAGATATTAAATTACACGGTGCGACAAATTATATTAATTTGCTAAAACAGACTAGGATTGTATTAACTTTAATGAAAGCTGGTTTTATAAGGTTGTTTTTTGATTGGATGTTTTGGTACCCTAATCAATGTCGAGAAGCTCAAACACGAATTTTCATAGAACTGAAAAACACATTTTCATAGTCTTCAGAGAATAAGATCAATTTTTTCATGGAAGATTGTTGAAAACATGAAACTGGAAATGGTACCTGAAATATGGAAAATTGAATAAAATTTTTAGATATTTTAATTTGCAAAATGGGGACTCTTTCTCCTTCATTACAATTATTGGTTGCAGGCTAAATGCCATTCGTTTGGAAGAGAAGGAAGCAAAGGAAAAGGAGATGCGCAATCAAATTATCGTAGAAGCTGAAGAGTTTAAAGTAGGCTTTTACGAGAAAAGAAAGCTTAACGTGGAGACTAACAAAACCACTAACAGAGAGAAAGAGAAGGTTCGATAGTTGTAATATATTGAGGCTTGATAGAACTGTATATCATCATTATCTTGATTCATTTTTACATAACATTCACAGTTATTCTTGGAAAGTCAAGAAAAATTCCACAAAGAGGCTGATAAACAGTACTGGAAAACCATAGCAGACCTCATTCCTTATGAGGTGCCCAATATCGAGAAAAGGGGAAAGAAGAAGGATCAAGATAAAAAACCATCCATCACCGTCGTCCAAGGCCCAAAGCCTGGAAAGCCGACTGAGCTTTCTAGGATGCGTGGGATATTGGTGAAGCTGAAGCACAATCCTCCACCCCACATGCTACCACCCCCACCCGCCCCTCCAGCCAAGGATGGGAAAAACGTAAAAGATGCAAAGGATGCTCAATCTGGGGCAAAAGGGAAAGCAGCTGCACCAGGGAAAGATGATTCTAATGTGGCTAGACAAGCATCAGAAGAACCTGTTGCTGCTGCTACTGAGCAGCCAACTAGCTAAGTCTGTACTCTTTGGTTTCTATGGTTCGAGGAATCCAACTTTTACTATCTGTTTTTACTATTCGTTGTTTGTTAATGTTTCCATTTTGCATTATGGACAGTTAATACTATGGCTAGATCAAACGTTAGTTGAGCGTTAACTATACTGGAGATCAACTTGTGTTTTGTAGTATAATTTTATGAACAAATCTTGCTGTTGTGATTTTCTTTCCAATTTCCATGGTTGATGCAACATCTATGATGCAAATATAAATTCGGTTCTACTTCAAAATTTTGATATTATATGTTACTTTTTTTTGCCTACTTTCCTCTTTAAAACGTCCCACGGTAACTTTTGCATTCCAAAAATAAAGATAAAATACTTTTACACTATTCACTTAATTTAAAAATATTCTTTATTTATTACCACTACCACACCTATAAATCTACTATAATACTTATCAAGACAATTCATTCTTCTTTACAATAATACTTATCAAGGAAATTCATTTTCTTTTAGGATTAAATACAGTCCTATACATGTTTTAGTTATCAAACTACACTTTAATAGTTAAGCTAAAAATAGTTTCTAATAAGTACTTTTCTAATGTCTTTTAATACATATGGCAAGATTGAATTGTACACTCCATTTTTCAGTCTGAAAGTACAACTAGCCATCAATCAAACCTACCACTTTACTCCAATAGTCCTTTCTCTCTCCCTGCAATTCTCGATCAATTAGGCCATGATTTCAAAATTCAAATTTCATTTTAGATATTCTAAGGTTTGTTCTAGTTTCCCCCACCACAATTTCAAAAATTTCATCTGAAAATCGATCATTCATCCACATAAAATCGCAACGACGCTCCCCTAAGAACGGAACCCTCACGTCGATGCAACCGGAGCGCCAGCCTTTCAGATCCAAGCAGCGACGGCACCACAAAATCAACGCCGTCTCCCATTATCTCTCTCTCTCTCTCTACACGCAGTATAAGAACTTATTTTGATGGGCTAGAAGCTCGCCGGAGTGCTACGCGGTGTTGACGAGGATGGTTATTGTGAAGAAACCGTTGCGCCGAATGTAATATCTCTCTCCCTTCATCTAATTTTTATGCTTCACTAAGAAATTGAAGATTTAAGATGTTCATGAGACTAGGGCTTGTATTTCTGAAATTTGGGGAAAATGAGTATTTAGTTAATTTCTTGTAAATTTCTTTCTGGGGTTGCATTATTTAGTGATATAAGTGTGGAATAAACTTCATTCAATTCCTAACTTTTGCTATCCATGAGGAATTTTGGTGAAATGAAGGAATAAATAGAGAAGAAATTTTGATGGGCAGAAAAAATGACTTAATATAATTGAGTTGAAGGTGTTCGAAGAATTTCCTAAATGAAAAATTACTTGATTTTGATGAGAACAAAAATTTTACTGCTTGTAATAGGGGAAGATTGTTGCTTGAGATTACATTCTGTGTAGATTGTTAAGGTTAAAGAAGACAAGATTGTTGCTTGAGAACTAGTTGATGAATTTTCATGTGTAGAGCTGAAAATTTGGGGTTGTAAATTTATAGAGGTACGCTTTTTTTTTTTTATTTGACTTCTATTTCTTTCTTGGTTTTCTTCTAATTTATTTTGATCTCAATTTCTTTAATTTGTGTTATCATTCTCAACTCGTTTTAAAATGAAATCAATTGGGTGTGTGGATTTATGATGGACATGGTGGTCCAGAGACCTCTCGGTTTATCAATGAGCACCTCTTTCAACATCTAAAGAGTAAGTCCCATGAAGTTTGTTAGAATCTGGAGTTGTTGTGTTACTAAGGTTGGCTGAGATAGTCTACTTTGAAAAGAAAAAATATGACATGTATCAGTCTGTGAAAGATTACTCTTGAAAGAAACTAGTAAATTACTGTCAAGTTTGTGTTACTTCTCTATGGTTGTTTATGATAATTTCTTATTTTTGTAACTATGCGGTCAATATATGTGTTGTTTGTTTAAGAAATAATTGGGCTTAGCCACACTTGCATTAAGCCTCACTAAACATCCTACATTGCCTAAAACCCCAATTTATTTCCAAAAGCCACACTTTTTACTTTTTTTGGTGGGTCCCACATTTTCCCTCTGCCTTTCTTCTCTTTCTCTCTCACTATATTTGAATCGGTCATCCTTTTTTCCCCACATAATTATACTCCGTTTGTCTCAACTCTCTCTCTCTCTCTCTATATCATTATTCTCTCTTTCTCCCCCACCACCACCGCCACCGCCACCTCCAAACTGCCGCCACCACGAACCACCATGCAGCTGCCACCGCCTCCCACCGCATCGCCAGATTGAGGGCGGCGGCAGAGAAAAAGGCGAGATCGAGGGCAGCGAACTCCCCCGCACGCCATGGCCATGTCTCTATCTTCTCCATCATCCCCGGCGGTGGCTCGACACCGGTATCAGATTATTACCCGAGGAAGATAAAGATCCCAAGATTAGATCTACGTTTCGCAACGACGGGAAAAGATGCGATGGGACCGCCGCCTTTTCTTGTTCGGATCTGCCTAGATCGGACCGCCTGGAGGGTGTTCGCGTCCGATCTATTCGTCCGCCGCCATGGCAGAGATGTCCCTGCCGTCGTGCTGCTCGTCCGCCAGTCTGCCGCCTCACCGGAGTCAGTCAGGTGAGAGGTTTTTTAAATTTTGGTAAATAATATTGTTAGGCGAGATTTCTTGAAGTAAATATATATGACCATTAAAGATTGTGTTGCTGGGAAAATGAATTTTCCATAATTGAAAAGATTTACGAGCGTGATTTTCGTGCTTGCTGGGAAATTGGATTTTCTATAAATGAAAATATTTTCTGGCATGATTTCCGTGCTCAAATTTTGATAAGTTTGTAATGATTTAGGAAATGATATTATCTCTTGATTTTATTCTGTCTTGATGATTAGATAAGATCCAAGGACTAGATGCATTTATAACTGTAATTTTATTTGTCGATTTGTTGCTTTTTAGGCCTATTAGTTTCTGGATTGATTTGGCTTATTAGCTTTTTTGGATTGTTTTGGCCGATTTTGTTGATAATAATGTTCATCTGTTATTGTTTGCATGTCGGAGAGCTTGTCCAAAGGTAGAGCAAAGAGAAGAGAAGAGAAGATGACATATGGGGGATTTCTGCAAATAAATTGTTCCATTCTGCAATATGCAAATCAATATGCAACTAATTTGTTGCATTCTGCAACTTTTTGTTTTTGCATTTCTGCAATTAATTTGTTGCATTCTGCAATTTTTTTTTTGCAATTATGCAAATGTTATTTGAATACTAGAAATGTCTTCATTTATTTTGTTTCAATGTAATCTTAGAATTTTTAAATGTAAATTTAGCAATTTTTTATATCCAAAATATTTATTGATAATGTTGTGCATTTTTATTTGCGTAAATTCAAACAAAAAAAGGAAAAAGATTCAAAATAAGTGGATGCATTTCAATTACTGGGAATGAAAAATTCTCTGCGAACATGAAATAAAAAATAAGAGTAATTAAAAACAAAATGAAATAAAAAAATGTGATAGCAAATTTAAAATTCAGAAAAAAAAGAAATTAAAAAATGTGGCTAACAAATTTGAAATACAAGAAATAAAAAAGACAATGTCTGACACGCAGTTAAATTAGCAGAAAGGGGGGGGGGGAGGAATTGAGTTTTTAGCTGATGGGCCCCACAAAATTGGGGTCCCATGCAATGTAGGGAAAATGGTGTGGTCTAATGCAATTAGGCTCTAAGAATTGTGCCTCTATGCTACTAACCCATTGTTTAATATTCTGGTGGTCTCAGAATGACAATGATATGAATGAACTTTGAATCAGTTAAATTGTTTCTAGTTTATGGAAGGAACTTTAATCTTGTTAAACCAATTACCATGACACCTTGCTAAGCGCTCATTTAATAGAGACAAGTTTTATGATGTTGATGTTTTAATAAATCTGGTATTACTTGCTCGGTTCCCAAACAAATTAGATGTAATTCTTCGGTTGAATTTACATCATGTAATTCTTGATTCAGCTAGTTATATGACCTTTGCCTTTTTGCTACTACAGAAATTGGATTAGAGATTGCAGAAAGTGGATGTTATTCGTGCAGCCAAGAGATTGCAGAATTTGATGGCAGAGAATTAGATAAGAGATAGATTCAAAACCCTTTTCTGGGTTGGACCTTCCTTGGAGTTGTTATCAAAGCATTCCCATTCAAGAGTGGCCACTAAATATATGTGTTTTGAGCTTTTAACCCCTGGGAGTTTGGTACTTTTAAATGTGAAGCTTTGTTCATTTTCTTTGCTTTCTTGATCTTGTGTTTATTGTGGTCCCCATTTATGTATTTTTCTATTGAATCGGATGTTGGAATTATTTATGTTTGGTTTTTTGTGTAAAGATGTTGGATAATATAGTGCAAGTGATAGGTTAGAGGTGTATTCAAAGCTTTTTGTTACTTGTTAGTGCAAGCACCAACAGTATAGTGCAGACACCAACAGTATAGTGCAGACACCAACAGTATAGTGCAAGCACAAATAACATAGTGCAAGTACTAACAGTATAGTACAAGCACAAATAATATAGTGTAAGTACTAACAGTATAGTGCAAGCACAAATAACATAGTGCAAGTATTAACAGTATAGTGCAAGCAATAATAGTATAGTGCAAGAACTAACATGTATAGTGCAAGATTTTGTATTATTATACAAAAGTGCCCCCTGAAACCCCCTTCTGGTTGTGTGTATATGTATATATGTAGAGATATACTGAGTTCTGATACAGAGTATTATTTTGGAAAAATATTGCAATCTGTTTTAAAGTTCATGTGATTTATGCTCAATTTTTAGCCCCACGAAAAGCTCTGCATGGATCCGAATAAAAATTATATGTGTGTGTATTATGTTACATTAAACTTAGCAATTACTGATTTAAATTATCAAATTTCATCACAAACATTGTTATATAATATTGTTAAACCAAATAATAGACATTTAATTTATGGCCCATGATTGATAGTTGCAATTCAAGTTTTATGTTACGTTGTCATTTTTCTTTGTGATACTCAAGTGATGGAATGATTAACTGTTGAGAGCTAATTTTAAACTGTATGATCATCATTGGATTGCTTTTCTATCCAATAGTGAAAATGAACAATGTGTAATTGTTTGCATCTTCATATCTTTGGGATAGTTTAAGGACAAAATGAAAACTATTCAACCTTTTATATCCTAACCTTTCGCTTCAACTATATCTAAAAACACATCAATCTAATTACTCATCATACAATACTACAAGATCCAAGAATTATCCAATGGTCGATTTATAAAAGTTCATATATATATATATATATATATATATATATATATATGTATAAACCAAGAATTTTCCAATACAATTCTCAAAAGGTGAATCGAACCTTATGCACTTTAAACCACTTTGAGGATGGTATATAAAAAGAAAATCGCACTAAGCCACAGAGAAAACCCACACTCAAATCATATAAAAAAAATTGGGGCAACTTAGAAAACAAAGAGACCCACAAAGAGCTTGAGCTGCAATCATTCTTTTCCTAGGATCATTGTTCGGAAGATGTTTGACAAAATCCTTTGCATCACGGGATAGAGTTAGCCAAGGTTGTTCTTCATAAGCTAGATCAGCGTTAAAAACAGCGCAAAAGATGCCAAACTCAACTCAAGCCCAAAATGGGCGGCTGCCTCAGAGCAGAATATATGCTATTACACCAACACTCCAAACATCAGACTCAATATTGTATGGTTGATGTAAAACTTCAGGTGCTACATAATACACTCTACCCATAATGTCATTAAGCCTCTCATCTGGAAAGAATTATGCAAGCATCATATATTTAGTTTAATACTTCATTAACATAGAAACTAGGAACAATTAAAGATAAATAAGATATACCTTGTTTAATAAAGTCTAACAAACCAAAATATATGGCATTCAATACGGAGTTCTCTTCCTTGATTATAAACAATAAATTTTGATCCAGTAAAGCATTAGTTTAAGGAGAAATTCTAAGTTTGTATTTTAAGTTTGTGCTATAGATTTATTTATCTCGTTGTAATATCGGTATAATCAGTGTACTTCTTATCTCAATGCTTCTATAAAAGTCATGATTTACACTCTACAACCAATATTTGACACCCCCCATTCATCTCGCTCGGTCTCCTTCACATTTCGCTTCGCCTCTTTAGCTTTCTTCCACTTCGGGACCCATATTCTTCCACTTTACCTTCTTCCTCATGTTCTTCCCTTTTCGGAGCGTCTTCCACCTCAACCTTCTCGCTCTCCTTTTCCACCTTCTTAGGAACTTCCTCCACATCAGCAGGTAAAAGAGGTCCATCATACTTGGTTCCACTTCTCAACTGGATCACCTTGCATTGCTCTTTAGGGTTCCCTTCCGGCATAGAAAGATATTTTCCCGTCTCTCTCCCAAGTGATTTCGCGATCTGACTAATCTGAAACTCCATAGAAGTGAACCGCCTATTATTCTCTTGTTGAGTTCTATTCAACTCCATACCCTTTTCTGAAGTTCTTGATCTCTCTAATCACTTTTCTTGTTCAACTCTTTCACATCATACTCCAGAGAGGACAAACTCTTACTTCCCTCCTCCACCTTTTGCAAAATAGCACGTAACATCTCATCGGTGGAGGCACCACCTTCTCCCCCTAGGAGTCTTGAGCCAGGATCGACATTTGGATGTACAGCCATCCCAGCTCTCTGATTAGGCGTGAAATTGTCATGATTCGTCACTCGAAATGCCCTTGTTTTGATTGATTTAGATGAGTATTTAGAGTCATTTGAGTATTATTTTCATAAACTAATGAATTTGTCTCTTTTATGCTCATAGATGGATAGAGGGCAAAAAGAGGAGTTCGTAGGACTTTGAATCGACTCAAACGGACGCCCGGATGAGAAGATATCGAAGAAATATGAAAAGTATTAGTTCGAGGGAGCAAAAGTATCATTGGAGTGCACAAGCAAGGAGCATTCGTGCACATAGTGCACGAGCACTCGTGTATAGAGCTCGAGAAGGTGCAACTCGTGCACCTAGTGCACGAGCACTCGTGCAGTGCACACGAGTAGTCGCAGGTCGTGCACTAGTGCACGAGCAAATGTGGTCAAGCACTTTTTCATCTCTGGATGAATTGGAGCGCACGATGGGGGGTGAGCTCGTGCACCTAGTGCACGAGTAGTGCACGAGCGTACGTGAATTTTGGCCCATTAACTCCCGATTCGACCCGTTGCCTATTTATACCCCTTCAGAGCACGTTTTTACATAGGACCACATACCACTTTATACCATATTACTTTTAGAGTTCATTTTTGGAGAGAAGGAAAAGAGAAAGCTTTCGATTTACGTTTTTTAGGTTTTCTTTACGAATTCATAGTACGATTTTTCTTTTTAATTTCATTTCTTAAGACCTTTGTTCGTTAATACTTTGAGACTCAGTTTTCTTAATTTAAATTCAGTTCTTAGCATTATTTTCTTTAAACCCTAGTTTATGTTTGATAATTTATTCGTCATAATCATTATGTTCATGTTCGTTTCTTCTTCAATTGTTCTTGTTTACGTAAAAACCATGTCTAGCTAAAACCCTTGCATGCTTAGGGTAGGATGAACTCGTAGAAGTAGGTTGTGGGTACGTAATTAGGGTAATTCGTGACGTTAGGTTTTAATTCTCTTAATTAATGACTTCTTAAAATCAATCTTAACTTTATTCTTGAATTTCGTTCGAAAAGTGTTAGAGAGAGGACGACCATATCACTCTTTAACAACGAGTATACTTAATGAAAGGGTTTAGAAAGGGTTAATTAATCTACCGGTTTATCTAAGGTGGACGACCGCATCACCTTAGTTTAAATTAGGATCTCGTTAATTAAGCACAATCTATTAACTCGTTAGTGGATTAGTGAAGTCGATTGCTAGGATAAAGTATTAGGGTTTTAATTCTTGAGCTTTCATCTTACAATCTTTTACTTAGGTTATTTCTTGCTCGTCACAATTATTTTGATTATGTATCTGCTCCTTAGTATACATCGGGATTCCTATCCTGAGCATCACCATTACTTATTTAAAAACACACCTTAGTTAAATCGTTTCTTTTATTTTTAGTTTAATTAGTTTATTTTAGCTTAGAATTAATTCTTCGAAAAAATCTAAAAAAAAATACATTCATATTAGCTACGACGCGTAGATCTTCAGGGATCTGTTTGCATACACTTCATCCCTTGGGTTCGATAAACTTGGTCGCTATACTTACTCATACTACAGTGAACCCGTACGCTTGTGAGGAATCTACTAGTAAAAGGTGGTATATTCGCTTCAAGTTAATGGCGCCGTTGCCGGGGATGGCGTTGTATGTTATTTGAATAGGACTTGTCGATAACTTAGTAGTTAGTAGTGAGTGCTTTACTTTTCTGTTTATTTGTGCGTGTTCGGCAGTTGCATTTTTATTCTTTTGTTAGTGTTTTAGGTTTTTGAAAATACGCTCGCAAGGTAATACGAGCGAAGAGAGACTACAGTCAGATCCTGAGACAATAGCAAGAAGAAACCGAGCCTTTTTACGAAGGATGAACGCTGCCGGAGGAGGGAAAGAACCAATGGACATTACTAATGAGTTGGATGATGTCAAGAATGAGTTTAATCAGACATTGAACCGGGCTGACGGTACTGAAGGCAATTTCAGTAAGAACCAAGATCCGTCAGGGGACAGTCAGAACCCGGGTACATAGAACATGAACAATCCAGCTCATAATCTTGTCCAACATCCTTAGAACAACCCTGCTTACCCACAGAACAACTTTCCACAAAACAACTTACCTTATCCATACCCGTATCCACCATACCCGTATCCTCCACCTCCTGTTTACAACCAACCACCAGCTTATCAACCACCATCTCCCCAACAAGTACCTGTACCACCTGCTAACCCTCAGCACGTTCCTCAAAATGCAGATCAGAACATGGCTATTAGAGGAAGGTTCGCGGCACAACTGCAGAGGTACTATGATGGAGTGGCTTTGCCCCCTGTAGAGGCAAACAACTTCTCGATTTCCCCAGGAATTCTTAAACTGCTTACTGAGAATCAATTTAAGGGGGAGGTTGGGAATGAGAATCCTCATACTCATTTGAGGAGTTTTCTGATGATCGCATCCACATTCAATTATAACGGCATGTCTGAAGATGCTAAGAGGCTCAAGCTATTCCCATTCTCTTTGACGGGAATAGCCAAGGAGTGGTACGATAACACACTCCCACTGGGAGGTGTAACCACATGGGCCGAGCTCGAGCATCTGTTCCTCGAGCGATTCTACCCTCCATCGAGAACGATTAAAGCAAGGATAAAGATTTCTTCCTTCCGCCAGAAGCCAGGAGAGGATTTACGTCAGGCGTGGGAGAGATACTCTAACATGTTGATTGAGTGCTCGCAGCACGGGTACAATGAGGGAGATATCATGACATTTTTCTATTGTGGAGCCAGCAAGGCTGGCCAAGCCCATCTTAAAGCGTGTGCGAGTGGAGCTTTTCTGAACCAAGGGATAGCGAGATGTAGAGAGATCGTGGACAACATTGTCACGAATGCCGGGACATGGAACGATGACCCAAAATTTTAGAGAGCTTGTAAGTTGGAGGAGAATGAGGGTACGAGGAAACTGTTGATGGCAATGATGGAGAAGATTAGCAACCTTGAGATGAGGCAGAATCTGGTTGGAGGGAATGTAGCAGTGAATGAGAAAGTGGACCCACCCATGAGTCAGCAAGAAAAGGCCAACTATATGGGAAGGCCTAACTATCCACAAGGCGGGTATCCACAAGGTGAGAATCAATTTGGAAGGCCTTCTTATGGCCAACCATTTGTACCTCCAGGTCCTCAGCCGCCTCAAAATCAATGGAGGAACACACAAGGGTATCAAGGAGGCCAGCAGCCTCCTCAGAACACATGGAGGAAGAACGAGAATTTTTCATAGGCTAATCCGAAGGCCAAAATTACAGTTCCTCCAGGTGTTGATCCAGGTTCGAAACCACCGAGTGGAGAAGGCGGTGCCTCAACCGAGGAGATGTTGAGAGCTATCCTTCAGAAGGTGGAGGAAGGTAGCAAGAGATTGTCCTCTTTGGAGTACGATGTGAAGGAGTTGCATAAGAAAGACGATCAGCGTGATCAAGAACTCCAAAAGAGGGACATAGAGTGGAATCGAGCTCAATAAAAGAATAACCAACGGTTCACTTTATTAGAGTACCAGATGAGCCAGATTGCAAAATCATTGGGAAGAGAGCCGGGTAAATATCCTTCCATGCCGGAGGGGAACCCGAAAGAACATTGCAAGGCGATCCAGCTTAGAAGTGGAACCAACTATGATGGTCCTCAGATGCCTGCTGATTTTGAGATGCCTCAAGGAGAGATTGAGATGGAGGGACAAGAACATAAGAAAGATGGAGGTGAGATAGTTGAGAAAGGGGTTGAGGGTGAAGGCATTCAGAAGAGTAAAGATGTGGATGAGTCCAATGAGAGCAAAGAGCCTGAAGAGGAAGACATTGAGAAGATTGAGAGAGTTCCTAAGTGGAAGAAGGCAAAGGAAGCAAGGAAGAATGTAAAGGAGACTGAGAAAGATGAATGGGGGGGTACCCAAATCTGTGATACCTGTCCCATATCCACAGTGCTTCATGAAGAAAAAGCTTGATGAGAAATTCGCTAAATTCCTTGATGTTTTTAAGAAATTTCATATTAACATTCCTTTTTATGATGCTTTGGAACAGATGCCGAATTATGCTAAGTTCCTGAAGGACTTGATAGCGAAGAGACGGAGAGTAGATGGACCCGAGCTAGTGCACTTGAACCATGAGGTGAGTGCATTAGTGTACAAAGCGTCTAGATCACACAATGCTCCCTTCTTGACTCCGTTCCCGATATCACATAAGATAGTGAAACTCCCGGGATCCTTCAACTTTGGTGGAAGTGCTTTGTAAGTTGATCCTTACGTGACCACTCCCGAGCCGTGGTACCCAACTCAAATGTAGTGGGATGGCATGAGGACGGATATCCAAGAGTTGAGAAACGAAGTGATGGGTCTTCGTACGATGCAAAACCAGTGGTATACGGACGCCATGAGCATGAGAGGGGAATTCCAGGAGGTCTGATCGGAAGTTTCTGATTTGAGGAGATGGATAGAGGCACTTTTTGTTTCCCATTTAGGACCGGATCACCCGAGCTACCGCCCGCCACCACCTCCGGATGCTTGAGGATTATGGGGATTCCCCCATTTTCTGCTCTTTTTTTCTTATTTATCTTGTCTTTTCTTCTCTTATTTTTGCTTTGGAGTGTGAACTTTCTTGTTTGAGTGGTGTGCATTTCTTATGGGATTGTATTGAATACAATTCAAACTGTTGGGGTGATATTTGATTTGAATTGCTTGATTGATGATTGATTTAATTCACGCTTATTTACTCATATCACTTGCGTATTGTTGATTCTTGAGTATGACTTAGTGAGAAAGTTGAGTTGTGAGGGTGAGTTGAGAATTCTTTTGTGTGTGTGTATGAGTTAGAGTAGATTGGAGAGAGAACTAGTATGCTTGCGAGTTTTCTTTTTGAGTGCTTGTGTGATGAGAGTGAGAATGCACTAGGACTAGCATGGATGTGAAAGCCATAAGATTTGAGCCTTTTGAGATTTGATGCATAAAATAATCTCTTCGTTTATGAGTGGATCGTCACCTTAGAGGATGCTAGAACTTGTGTGTGCTCTTGCTTCTTGATTGTGTCTAGTTTGATATGCCGAATGTGATCTTAGGACATCTTTGTTTCGATTGAGTCACCTAGCCTAAATTTTCCTGACCATTGATATTTGTCCCTTGTTATCCCCTTTGAGCTTTAAGCCTATTTCATTTGCTAGCACATTTAAACACTATTCCAAGTTCCTAAGCTTTTTGTCCCAATTTGAGTGGAGAATAGGAAAAGTGTGAATGTGAAGGGATTGAATTGAGTTGAAAAAGGAAAATGTTGTTTGTTGAGTGAGTATGAGAAGGTGTGATGAAGTTTTGAGTTGTGGGAAAGAACAAAAAAGGTTGAGAATGAGAAAAAGAAAAATGAGCTCAAGTGTTTGTGAGAAAGAAAGGGTGATTGACAAAAGTGAAAAAAGTGAGAAAGAAAAGAAAAGAAAAATTCAAGTGTTGAGAGTGTTGGAATTGAAAGTGTGTTGATTGAAAATGTTTGAAGTTTTCTGTTCCCAATCTTGAAGTACCAAAGTTTGATTTTCTATTCTCCATTCACTTAAGTCACTTATCCATATTGTTATCCCACCTGTCCAAAGAGCCTACATTACAACCTTGAGAAAAGTCATTTTTGATTCGGCATTGATTTCTAGAGTATGGTCGGAGTTGAGAGTGCTTACAAGCCTATGGCTGCCGATATGTGTGATTGATTGTTTGAGTGAGTCCATTATTCTTGATATACACTTGTGAGGAAGTGAAACACATCGTTGAGTGCACATCCATGTTTGATCTTGGTGTTTCTTATTGTTGTTTCATGAGTATGATGAAGGATGATGAGTTTGTGTATGTGTGAACGATCTTTGAAGCTTGAGCTCTATCACTTGCATGATTTGATTCGTTGACTCATTCCTAACAATTTCACCTGACTTATTATTTCGTTGCTTGAGGACAAGCAACATGGTAAGTTTGAGGGGTTGATTAGACGTGAAATTGTCATGATTCGTCACTCGAAATGCCCTTGTTTTGATTGATTTAGATGAGTATTTAGAGTCATTTGAGTATCATTTTCATAAACTAATGAATTTGTCACTTTGATACTCATAGATAGATAGAGGGCGAAAAGAAGAGTTCGTAGGACTTTGAATCGACTCAAACGGACGCCCAGATGAGAAGATATCGAAGAAATACGAAAAGTATTAGTTCGAGGGAGTAAAAGTATCATTGGAGTGCACAAGCAAGGAGCACTCGTGCACATAGTGCACGAGCACTCGTGTATAGAGCTCGGAAGGTACAACTCATGCACCTAGTGCACGAGCACTCGTGCAGTGCGCACGAGTAGTCGCAGGTCGTGCACTAGTGCACGAGCAAAGGTGGTCAAGCACTTTTTCATCTCTGGATGAATTGGAGCGCACGATGGGGGTGAGCTCGTGCACCTAGTGCACGAGTAGTGCACGAGCGTACGTGAATTTTGGTCTATTAACTCCCAATTCGACCCGTTGCCTATTTATACCCCTTAGGAGCACGTTTTTACATAGGATCACATACCACTTGATACCATATTACTTTTAGAGTTCGTTTTTGGAGAGAAGGAGAAGAGCAAGCTTTCAATTTACGTTTTTTGAGGTTTTCTTTACGAATTTATAGTACGATTTTGCTTTTTAATTTCGTTTCTTAAGACATTTGTTCGTTAATACTTTGAGACTCAGTTTTCTTAATTTAAATTCAGTTCTTAGCATTATTTTCTTTAAACCCTAGTTTATGTTTGATAATTTATTCGTCATAATCATTATGTTCATGTTCGTTTCTTCTTCAATTGTTCTTGTTTACGTAAAAACCATGTCTAGCTAAAACCCTTGCATGCTTAGGGTAGGATGAACTCGTAGAAGTAGATTGTGGGTACGTAATTAGGGTAATTCGTGACGTTAGGTTTTAATATTCTTAATTAATGAATTCTTAAAATCAATCTTAACTTTATTCTTGAATTTCGTTCGAAAAGTGTTAGAGAGAGGACGATCTTATCACTCTTTAACAACGAGTAGACTTAATGAAAGGGTTTAGAAATGGTTCATTAATCTACCGGTTTATCTAAGGTGGACGACTGCATCACCTTAGTTTAAATTAGGGTCTCGTTAATTAAGCACAATCTATTAACTCGTTAGTGGATTAGTGAAGTCGATTGCTAGGATAAAGTATTAAGGTTTTAATTCTTGAGCTTTCATCTTACAATGTTTTACTTAGGTTATTTCTTGCTCGTTACAATTATTTTGATTATGTACCTACTCCGTTAGTATACGTAGGGATTCCTATCCTGAGCATCACCATTACTTATTTGAAAACACACCTTAGTTAATTCGTTTCTTTTGTTTTTAGTTTAATTAGTTTATTTTAGCTTAGACTTAATTCTTCTAAAAAATCCAAAAAAACATACATTCATATTAGCTACGACGCGTAGATCTTCAGGGATCTGTTCGCATACACTTCATCCCTTAGGTTCGATAAACTTGGTCGCTATACTTACTCATACTACAGTAAACCCGTACGCTTGCGGGGAATCTACTAGTAAAAGTTGGTATATTCGCTTCAAGTCACTCTCAAATTATGGTTGGACAAGTTATCATTCTTCCTCCATTGATTCTGATTAGCCTGCGGGCCTCCCTGATATCCCTGAGTACTCCTCCATTGATTCTGAGGAGGCTGTGGACCCGGTGGTACGAACGGTTGACCATAAGCAGGTTGCCCCTAATAATTTCCACCTTGATAGTCATTCTGATTATAATTAGGCCCTCCCATATAGTTGGCCTCTTGCTGGCATGCTGGTTGATCCACCTTCTCACTCATCGTATTATTTCCTCCACTCAAACTCAGCCCAACCTCCATATTACTAATCTTCTCCATCATCGCCATCAGCAGCTTTTTCGTCCCCTCACTTTCTTCCATCTAATAGACCCTCTGATACTCTGGATCTTCTTTCCACTGTCCCGCGTTTTTCACTATATCTTCGACTATCTACCTACACTCAGCTGGACTACGGTTCAGGAATGCTCCATTAGCACATGTATCGAGATAGTGCTGATCCTTCTCGCAAGCCCCACAGTAGAAATAGGCCATAATATCTCCACCATTGTACCCGTGCTGTGGGCACTCAATAAGCAAGTTGAAGAATCTCTCTCAAGCCTGACTCAATCTCTCGTTCGTTCTCTGCTTGAATGAGGAGATCTCCTTCTTCGCCTTCACTGTTCTAGATGGAGGGTAGAAACGCTCAAGAAAAAGACGCTCGAGCTCAGCCCATATATTCACACCCCCCGTGGGAGTGTGTTATCATACCACTCATTTGCTATTCCAGTTAGAGAGAACTGGAATAATCTGAGCCTCTTTGCATCTTTCGACATCCCATTAGAATTAAATATTGAGGCTATCATCAGAAAATTACTCAAGTGAGTGTGAGGATTATCTTTCCCTACTTCTCCATTAAATTGATTCTCAACAAGCATCTTCAAGATCCCAGGAGATATAGAGAAATTGTTCGCCTCCACTGGTAGCATAGTGACTCCATCATAATATCATTGAGGCTGAGTCTCAAACCTTCATCGAATTGCCACACCAGGAGGATCGGCGTTCTGGGGAACTTGCAGTTGGTAAACTGGTGGTAGAGGTACTTGTGGAATATGTGGTGGGTTATAAGTAGGTTGTGGAGGGTAGTATGGTGGATAAAGATATGGTGGGTATGGGTATGGGTATGGATAAGGTGGGTTGTTATGTTGGTAGACAGGGTTGTTGAAAGGGTTATTGGGGTTTTGGTTCTGGTTTTGGTTAGTGCGGGGCTGTTCTGATTCTGTGGGATCGGGTTTTGGTTTTCCCCTTTGGGTGCTTGCTTTTGACCATCAACATCATCAACCCATTCCACAATCTGATTGAACTTTTCTGCATCTCGATCCAACTGTCCGCCTAACTCCGAATTCATGTCGTCACCCCCGGTAGTATTCATCCTTCGTTGGAAGACTCTATTCCTTCTGGCTATGGTCTCAAGGTCTAGCTTCATTCTATCTTCGCTCGTTTCTCCCTTTGAGCGTGTTTTCTTATACATGAGACACCAAAAAATATCAAAATGCAACTGCCTAATGAATAATAAACAGGAAATAAAAGCACTCAATACTAGCTACTAAACTATTTCCAAGTCCTATTCAATGAGCATACATCGTCTTCCCCGGCAATAGCGCCATTGACTTGAACATAAATACTAGCTTAACTAGTAGTTACCCCACAAGAGTATGGGATCACCGTAGTATGGGCGAGTATAGGGACCAAGTAGTATCGAACCCAAGGGAAAGTGTGTATGCGAATAAATCCCTGGAAATTTGTGTCTCGTAGCTAATATGAATGTAATATTTCGGTTTATAAACTAATACTAAACTATATTGTATTAAATATATGCTATCAATGAAATAAACTAAATAACTTTTGGCTTTAATGCAAATATGAGATGATGATGCTCGGGATAGGAATTCCTACGTATACTCCCGGAGTTGGTACAATAATCAAGTAATTGTGATGTGCAAGTAATAATCCTAAGCATACTAAAACTAGGCAATCAACTTCCCTAATCTAGCACTAGATTGAAAGACTAAAAGCTCAAGAATTAACCCTAATACTTCGTCCTATCAACCTACTTCGCAAATCCAATAATCAAATTATATGGTTGTGCTTAATTATCGAGACCCTAATTTAACTAAAGTGATGCGGCCGTCCTCCCTAGCTAAACCGGTAGATGATAAACCCCTTCTAAAACCCTTTCCTTAAGCCTATTCGTTATTAAAGAGTGATACAGTCGTCTTCTCTCTAATAATTTTCGTACTCAATTCCAAGATTATTCGAGGGTTTATTAGAAGCATTCAATAATTAAGAGAATCAAAACTAAACATCATGAATTATCCTAATTATGTACCAATATCCTACTTCTACGAGTTCATCCTATCCTAAGCATGCAAGGGTTCTAGCCTAACATAGTGGTTTGAATAACAAAAGCAATAACAAGAACGATAATCATATGCATAATTGAATTAACAAATGAAATAAAAAAATATAAATGCAAGAATAAATTCAAGTCTCCAACATAATCTTAATAAATAGAAAAAAACTAGGTTTAGAAGTCTCAAGTATCAAGAAATCAAGAACAAAAACTAATCGGTTCAAAAGAAAGGAAATTAATCTACGAATTCGTAAGCTAGAACCTCAATTACAAGTTCAAAGCCTTGCTAAACTCTTTCCCAAGCTCTCTCCTTCAAAAACTATCTAATGATATCAAAGTATCCCCCAAAATATGCTTGGATGGGTATATATATAGTGTTGGGCCGAAATTGGGTGAAATAGGGCCAAATTCGCTTGAGCTGGGTGGTTGCTCGAGCGCATAGTGGTCGAGTGCTGCTCGGTCGAGTGCCTCAATCTTCCAGCAAAAACCACCGCTCGAGCCCCCTTTACTCGAGCGTCTAGTGCTCGACTTGAATCTACTCGAGCGCCCGCTCGAGTACTTGAGCGCCTAGCGCTTGAGTTAGGCTCGCTCGAGTGCTTCTACTTTCCAGTGCATAAGGGCCGCTCGAGTCTTGGGTGCTCGAGTACTTCTTCCTTTTGAGCTAAGTATCATTTTTCTACGCTCGAACTAATACTTTTCGTATTTCTTCAATATCTTCTCATCCGGGCGTCCGTTTGAGTCGATTCAAAGTCCTACGAACTCCATTTTTCGCCCTCTTTCCTAATATAAGCATAAAAGAGATAAATTTATAAGTTTATAAAAATGATACTCAAATATCTCTAAATACTCATCAAATACGCTCAAAACATGGGCAAATCGGGCTACAAAACATAACAATTTCACGCCTAATCAATTCCTATAACCATTTTTTCTCACCCTAATATGAACGGGTAATTTTACGACTACGATCTGGTTAGTTTAGGTTTCCGGTGGACAGCAATGCATAAAAAAGTCTGCTCCTTTCTGCTCCACCGTCACCAAATCGAGAATCGTCGAGTATTCGGAGGCAAACACCACTAAAATTGAAAAGCCCCAATTATTAGACGGAGCATTGTTGGCATTAATTTGATGTGGAGTGCGCCGATTGGAGGCTGTGGTATCGTCAAAGTCGGAAGAGCGCCGATCTAATGGTGGTGGTGGTGGTGGTGGAAGAGCGTTGATTACATATTAGTAAATTAGAGAGAGAAGACGTGAATATATAAAATGGGAAGAGAGAGACTACTTTCTACCTTTAATTTGATTTTTTGAAACAGTAAAAAGTGAAAGAGGCAGGCGTCAGTAATTATGTAGAGCTTTGCAGGTTGTGTAGTAAAAGACAAAATGTACTCAATAGAAACCCAAAAAGTAAAAACTAGTGTGTAGCAATTTCTCTTAATAAAATGTACCTCTTGGCTTCTCTCCCTTTCTTTTATTGTATTTGAATATATTATTTTAGGGCATCTACATATCGATACAGAAAAATGGTTCTAATTATAAATTGATTCAAAGCATTTGTACAAACACATAAAAAACATTTGCATAGAAGCGTAAAATATATATTTATACAAATATTTTGAATCAATTTATAATTACAGTTCCTTTTTTAAAACCATATTATAATTTTCTCATTAATTTATCATAATGTATTCACCCACTCGTTACAATATTATAATAATTACACGTCGATTTTACGCAAACTTAAATCCCATTTTATTCAAAATCTCAAAATTAACCCACATCATTATTTATCATTTCAATTTTTCTTAAGTTTAAAATTACAGTTTGTAAATTTAAAAATTAGGTTCCTTATACATATTTAAATGTAACTGTACTTCAAATTTTTTAAATTGTGTTTTATAAAATCACAACTACAACACTGATAAATCTATGGAAAATTATCATATTTTCACCCGTGAACACCAATTTCTATATAACTATGTTGTGATGTCACATAAAGGATTATCATTCTATATCACTATGTTGTGATGTCACATAAATGATTATCTAAAGAGATTATTACATTTTGGTTCATCCCTTAGTGTTAAACAACACTATAGTATAGTACCTTTTATAAATACCATTTCGGTTCAAAAGTGGTCCCCACCCTCAAAATTAGTTAGCACTCCTCGCCCCCCCTCTCCCTCAGCACCGCCCACCTCACCCCATCATCCTTTTTTTATTCTCTCTCTCACTCCTCTCATTTCTCACCTCTCTTTTCTCTCTCACCCCCACCCAACCCCAAGCACTGCCACTGTTAATCCCCCAACGGCGCCACCATGCCCCACCCCACGCACCCCCTTCTCACTATCTCCCAGCGGTGGATTTAAAATTGTTCGGGGATGTCGCTGCTCAACCCAGATCGCACGCATCTTGTAGGATGAAAGTCTACGATGGTGATTTATTAACCGGAGTCGCTGGAAGAAGACGACGATGATGATTTGTTAGTCGGAAGTTGCCCAATTAGACGCCAATTTGTTAGTAGATCCATATTTCTATTTATTGCAATCTAGATTTGTTCATTTGTGGTGATTTAGATATGTCCGTTTCCAGAGAAGAAGATGGTGTTGGATTGTGAAGAAGGCGACACTGGCATCAATGGACCCGATTTGGGATCGACAGGCCCGATCTGTTATCGTTGCCACAATAAAGGGTGTTTTGTGATTCAGAGTGGAGAGGGACAAAGCCACCAGGGTGCCGCTATCACCGTGGTCAGCCCAGATCGGATTCCATATGACCAGTGGATGCCGGTGTACGCTTGGATAGAATCACTCGACACTGATGAGGTCATCAAGACTAAAGATGTGGTTGATTGGCTTACTGCTAACCTTGAAATCATGGACCACTTGTACGCCAGACATTCTCGCTACCATTTGATGCACTACATTAAGAAATGTCATCGCAAAATCCTAACGCGGAAGGAGAAACGAGTAATTTTCTGTTTATTTTTGTGTTAATGGTTGTTCACTTCATTTATTTGATGCTAATTTGAGTTAGCAGGTGGTTAACATACAATTGGCATGTATGAATTGCTCATTTTAGGTTGGGATTGAGTATAATGCTGTAAATGATGCAATTGAACTATCTCTCAACCGAATATGTTGAGAACCACGAATATATTGAGAACTATGAGATCTGTTTTGGCTTCTTCTAATTTTTTTAGATGTTGGAGATTATTAGATTGGTTTTGAATTTGGAATATCGGTCTCATTCTAGAATTAGATTGGTTTTGGATGATTGTAATTTTTTTAAACTTTTTTCTTGGTTGAATTCTCAGTGAAACAATATGATAATTGTTGAAGACCTTGAGCTTGGATAGCAAATGAGGAGAAGGAAAGGAACATGAAGACAATGTATATTTTTTCTTTGGCACCTAGGCATGAATGTGTTATTTAGATATGAATTTTGACTTGTGCAAAAAAAAAAATGCACAGAGTTTTTACATAGAGTTTTGAATATACCATTTTTTTATTTAAGATTGTAAACTAAAAATTTTAGAATATGTGTTTTGCACAAGTGTTTTACAGAGATAAAATTTAGCATAGATGGTTTGCACAAATGTTTTGCAGAGATAAAATTTAGCACTAGTGGTTTGTTTGTAAATTTAATAAAAAATTTAATAAAAGTTTAATTGGAAAAAAAATGTATACTTAATTGACCAAATTATTCAACAATTTTTATAAAAAAAAGATAAGTGTTCAAATTGAATTAATTATTGGACAATGGGCCCATCAATTTGATGAAGGAAGGGGGATGAGACGGTTTTGAATTTGAAAATATAATTAAAAAATACAGTAATAATTATTTTATATAAAATTTTATTTTCATAAAATTTGCACATAAAATTTGAACGGGGGACAACAATAGTTGTGTTGTCACATCGATGTCAGCAATCAGTGGAGGGAGTGGTGTATAGATTGACTGAAAAAGTGGATTGAAGGTCCTACCTTTTGAACCAAAATGTATTTTTTGAAAAACATAGAACTAAAATGCTAATAAGGGTACCCAAAAGCACCAAAATGTTACTACCCCTTATCTAAATAATGGTGGATTCCCCTATTTATGTCATCACAATATAGACAGTAGACACATAAATTGGTGTCCACTAATGAACATGCGATCATTTCCGATAAATCTACTATATTACTTTCTAATATAATCAATTCTCCCTTCTTATATTTGAATATGTTTAAACTATAAACTACATCATTCAATCATGATAATACAATATCATTCACTCTACATATTGATTTGATGTAGTGTTAAATTTAACTTTACTTAACATCTCAAATATAATCACACCTTCTGTTTATCAAGATTTTAAAATTCAATTTTTAAAAATCACTTAAAACCTAAAAGAAATATCAAATAAAGCATGAAAACAAGGCAAGCCCATGGATCATGGGACAAAGGGTGCCAGATTACGACAAATAGACCCAAAGGGATATTACAAGTTTTAACAATAGAAGTGTTTGCGCAATACACATAAGCAACTGAATTAGTAAATAACTGACATTGATGCAATGAAATAATCACTAGCGAATGTTAGAGACCCTTCAAACAGCTTAACCTTCTTCTACGTGTTTCTCTCAAGTCCCCAACAAATTCCCCTTGAGAATAAGAAAATGTGAACCCCTCTGTAAATAAAATGGACATTTTTGCATTTTTGGTCCCATTGGATATGTAATGTTTTACTATCAGTTCCACCCAAAACACTTTTGGTCCCATAAGAATTTTTTTAGCACTTTTAGTCCCAAGCGTTTCCATACTTGCAAAATTAGTCCCAAACTTGACGGCAACTAACAGCTACTAACGGACTTGTACATTTGGTCTCATAGGATACACTTGTAGATTTGGTCCCATAGGACCAAAAAATTCAAATTTTTTATCTTTTTTTTTACCAAAATATTTTTATAAAAAGAAATATAATTACAATATATATACAAATTTATTTTTATTTTACAATAATATATATATATATATATATATATATTATATTTTAATAAAAAAATTAATTAGAATAATTTAATCTATATTAATTATTTTAAAATTGGAACAATTTTTTTAACTTTTGTGCAATTTTTTAAATAACAATAATAAGTTTCTCAACATCTTATTTAATTAATAGTTCACCAATCATCCCCTATAAAAATCTTTAAATTACATATCATTTCACTAACGGTTACACACAAGAACATCTTTCTTTTATTTCATTCCTAAAATTTAACAATGCACCCACATAAAAACTATATTATACATTTTTATGCCGATTGTTTCAATAATAATAATTTAACCTACGTTTTATTTAATTAGAAAACAAATAAATATTTATTTTAAAAATTAGAATAATTTAATATTCATTTAATCTAATTCAATTTAATTTTTAATAAGGTTTTTATTAATTATTATATTTTAAAAATTAGAATAATTTAATATTCATTTAATCTAATTCAATTTAATTTTTTATAAGGTTTTTATTAATTATTGTAATTTTTAGATATATAATAAATAAACATTATTATAATTTTAAAAAAAATATTACTCACTCAGTCCCATAATAAATTGCACATTTTTTATTCGAACAATTCAAAATAACTTGCACACCATAAAGTTAGAAAAATCCTTCACAGACTTCACCTTTCAATTTTCCATAGACTCAACCACAGAAAAATTTAGGTAATTTAGAATATGAGTGTGCGTGTTCGTACTAAAATTTCAGTACATGTTAGAATATGGGTGAGACTGAAAGTAAAATATTATATGTCCAATGGGACCAAAAGTGGAAAAATCTGAAATAAAATGGAAGCTATCGTTTAGATCCATATTTATGATTTCTCCAAGATACTGAATTCCATGTATTCAAACTCATCTTGGGGTGAGCCCAAAAGAGGTAGCTGAATCATTGATGGTTTACCCCTAACCCTAAGCCTACCTGAATCTTCAAAAAAAACCTGGAGGCATGAGTTCCTTTTCATTAAGGTGAAAGCATCTCAACCACCCGACTCATCATTCGCTTGGGCAACTTTCATAAACATGACAACCTTTTCTTCTGGAAATGCTTCAAGCTCCGGATCAACCAAATCTTGCAATTTCACTCCTTTAAATAGTTCTCATGCCTACCATAGTTTCGAACAAAACAAGATGTTAGAAAGCAGAAACACAAATTTATGGAAAAAGTATTGAAAACTTCCATATAAGATTGTGACAGTTCAAAATTGCTCGATGAGAATGGTAATACAAATGAAAATTGGATGATGAATTCACCTTCATCATGGAATAGTGAGACAAAATAAATTAATCATTATCTCATTTTGATAAATTAATCACTATTCATTAACAAGCAATCATCTTTTGTCTCTTTTATTCCAATATTATAGTAAAACACTAACAATATAACCACCATTGGAACAACACATCCCGTAAGTATGTTTTCTGTTTTCCACCCCAATAATATAATATAATATAATATAATAATAGTATCCCATTAGGGTGCACGCGCTATCTTATAATAGCCAACAGGCGTAATGGTCAACTATATGTCCACATGTGAAACACATAATGGTGTAAAAGAAGTTTGGAAGGATTCTACTAGCAACTTTGGTCTCCTCGATGATTAACATTAACATAAGTTATGCCGCTATACACATCGATCCTCATTGCTTAATGACCGGCTAGTGCATATTACCTCTGTTTGGCACAAAATAAAAGGAACATCAAGAAAATAACCCCAACACCAATTTTAAGTGTGTAAACAAGAATGTTGTTCCTACTATTTTATCGTCTGGAGAAAGTTTAGCCAATCCAAAATCTCCATTTTTTGGTTGGAAATCCTTGTTCAAGAGTATATTACTAGCTTTGATGTCTCTATGCACAATATGCAGATGATGGACCTTTTTTCCCAATTCAACTTTCTAGATCTCTGCAAACGCATACAAGCATACTCCTTGTATTATGAAAAGTTTAGAGTAGCATTTGGGCACAACTAATATGGTTCACTGAAAACAATTGATATTGATCAACTAATACCTTTCTGTAAAACAACTAATACCATTTAGTAGCTAATATTGATCAACTAATACCTTTAATAAAACTAATATTATTTTGTGAAAACAACTAATACACTTAAGTTGCATAATGCAACGGTTGAATAGAAGTATTTGCCAACTTTTAAATAGCTGCAAGTCCAAGAACTGGATGTCCAACATACCTATGCACAACACACCAAAATTTTCTTAGGTCCATGAACACAACATCCAAGTAACTAAACCAGATTTGGATGCTTAACATTAAAGATGGTCTCAATCTCACTTAAGAACTCATGCACTCCCTGTTTTGACCCAGTAGAAAACATCTTCACTGCAACTTGTGTTTCACTTTTGGGAATTCCTTGTCATATTAATGTTTATTGGAAGAGACATAAGACGTGACATAAAAAAAATCAAAGGGTAAGATGTGCAGTCAACTTAGTTAATCTAGAAAATAAAACCTCTAAATAAATATTTCAATACTCGAGGGGACTAAAGATTGAAGAGATTTAAAACCTTTTTTTTAGGGAGAACGTAAATCAATAAAAAGAAATCGTACTTCAATTCAATTAGGCAAAACCTTGCCAGAGCAACTGATTAAGGGATCTACTGATTTTTTAAAGGCATGTTATTAGCCTTTCCTGTTTCAAACTTGAGTCTTTCACCCTTTTTTTTCCTGATTAAGCTCAACCTACTTTAATAAGCCCTCTCATGTTAAGATCCATGTGATACTAAATGTTATTCAGATGTGTGTGAATCCTAGAGAAAAAGTTGAAAGAAGAAAAAACTTATTGAACAGGAGCTTTAAATTTTAATCAAGCTTTATGTTGCTTTAAGGCTTTGTTACTCTGAGGTGGAATACTAAATGTTGAGCTATAATAACACCTGGAGAAACAATGATAAGAAATGACAATTCAAGTTGTTGAGAGTAATAACTTGTAAACTATACCAAAAACCTCATTGCCCTATATATTTTGTTAGTCAGATCAAAGGTAATTCATTGTATGAGAATCTTTGTGTCTTTTGCAGTTGAGACCCTTATTAGTGAAGACATATCAAGTAAGGCTAACAATCGACAGAGTAGAGAGAGCTTCCATGAAAGTTATATATTATTTTAATAATATTATTATCCACATATGAAGTGAATAAGATGGAAGGAAGTTACGGGACTTCTATTCCAATATATATTTTCATTAGGATAAATAAAGATAGGGATTATGATGTTTGATTTATCTCTCATACGACATTGAATATCTCTCTCTCCCAATATTCAGTACGCAGGAATTCTCAGAGATAGTTCTTCTTCACTCAATATATACATATACCAAACAATTTGGACATTTATATTTTGGATTATAAACCAATTCATGAAGCAATTCTAGGAATTGAGTTCTGACTACGAGGATCACAGAAGGTACGAAGAATCCAACCGGCTTGATTCATTCCACTGCAATTTACGAGGTTGGTCGTTCCAACTTCTTTTTTATGTGATAATTGAAATTCCAACATTGGTATCAGAGCCAATGTGTTGGATTCTCGTATGTGAAATGCATGCCTGATATGTGAAGTATAATTTTCACTGTTTTGATTCGTATACGTATGAAAACTATATTTATCAAAATTTTGGATTTTTTGAAACGGTGGAATTTGGCTATAATTTTTTTCTGTATGTAGCATATATGATGAGATTGATGTCTGCAAAGTTTCAAAAATTTTGGCCAAGTCGTTTGGGAGAAAAGATTCAGTCTTTGAAAAATTTCAGAAACTTTGGTTGTAAATTACGAACATTATATAATGAATCGTGATTATTTCTTGTTATTAGATTAAAGTAAATTAAAATAGGATTCTATTGATATAAAGTTCGTGAATTTTGGTCAAGTATTGAGTGAGTTATGAATTTTTCAAATTTTTGTCATTTTTTGGAAAAAAAAACTATTGAACAGAAACTTCGATCGGAAATAGTGAACGATTTCAAATGAATTGTATTTGATTATTGTTGTTGGATGTTAAATAAGGATTCCATCTATATATCTTTCATCAATTTTGGTCAAGTATGGAGTGAGATATGATTTTTCATAATTCATATGCTTGTTCTTCGATCCAAAAAATTACGAAATTAAATTTTATTGAATTAGGATTTGTTATTATTTTTGGATGATTCTACGTTTAATGGGAATTTTATCCATATTTCGTTTGTTAATTTTGGATAAGAAACGAGGGAGATATGAATTTTTTAAAATTTCTTCATACTGGGGCCATATTTGCAAAGTTTCAGAAACTTTGTGGGTTGTTTAAAGAGAATTAAATACTCTCTTAGGACCTTATTGTCATTTTTTAAATTTTTGCATTGACCGAATCATGACCTGGTCAACAAAATATCGAACCGAACCACGATTCAACCGAGTCGTACCGGTAGCTAGCCGACTCGGACTGCAGACCGAACCAGATCTTGAACCGGGTCAAACTCGGTCCAATCGGTTTGACCCAGAGGACCGAACCACAGTGGCCCGGTGGTGGCCCGATAGTGGCCGATGGTTTTCCTGTGGCGGCCGACGGTTTTCTGGCGACCAAAGGTGGTTTTCCGGCAACTTTTGGCGGTTTTTTGGCCATAATAGGAAGTTTTCCAGCGACTGGAGGTTATTTTCTGGTGGTGGTCGGTGGTTTTCCGGTGACTGACGGCGGTGGTCCGGCCAATGGAGCTACTTCCGGTGATATGTGCTCATGCGATCTTGTTTTGACTCGTTTGAGCTCATTTTAACTCTGTTTTGGGTGCCGAAAATTCCAATGTGTTTATTTTCAGTGTAGAATCTAAATTTGAATAGTATGAGAGTATTTGAACAAGTTATGTTTAATTACTTATTTATCTATATAAATGAGAACCATAATTAAATTTATAGCACTTATGAATTAATTAATTACACTTGAAAATAAAGTTTCTTAGCGTAATTGTGAGCTTTAAATTCATGTGTTAAATTTTTAATTATTTAAATGATTGTTCATTTTATGGATATAGGTCGAATAGAGTGAACAATTACGGTTCTTCGAATTCGATTTGATGAAGTTAAGACGTGCAAAGTTTAAGATTGTGAGATGAAATTGTCACATAATTTTTTTCACATAACGTTAATTTTATAAAGATGTATAGTTTATATCTCATTTATTATTTTTATAAGAGAGTTTCAACTTTATAACTCAAATTCAGTTGAAATTTGAGCTAGGACACGTCTAGGAGAACTTATGGTTTTCTGGGATAGATGTTTGTTTAGGTTAGAACCTTTTGAAAATTGTGGAATATTATGAAAGGTATTATTAATGATTTATGATTTCAAGAAAACGAGATGTAAAATCAACTTGTTTTGTGTACAAAAATGATTTGACGATCCGATGTTCTTTACTTGATGAGTGAGAGCAGCTTTCGGGTGAGGAATCTACTTTTATCATATCTTTCATAATGAGTACCATAATAGAACTCTGTGAGCATATAAATTGCATTGAAGATTATCGAAAAATCTTCATGGAAATTGCCTAATGGTGATGCTAAAACAGGATTGATATTAGAATAACCTTAGTAGCTGGTTTTTGACTTAAATGGTCGTTTGTTTACCTTTACTATTTTGGTTATTTGATTTATGACAAGATTATGCTTTACACATTTAATGTTGATTGAATGTCTTTAAAGCATATTAATATCATGTCGTTGAGTGGGAGTTTTAGCTGTTTATTGGATTAGATGCTAGAACTTAAAATTTTTGTTCATATTTTTGGAACTGAATCTGTTTAATGAGAATACTTTATGAGATTGATGACTAATATCTTTAAGTTATTTTTCGATATCAAATTTGGTCTCAAAATTTTCAAATGCCAGTTAGCTTAACATAGAACAATATAATACATAAATGAACATTAACTTTTATAATCTTTCATGTTAAAAACCAGACAATGACTTCAACTACAATCATCGCTGAGTTAAACCAAATTGAAAAACTCAAAGACGATAATAATAACACGTGATATAATACATGTTCTTAGAGAACATGATGTGTTAGACACTATAAACCATGATGAAAAGTATTCTGAAGTAGAGATAAGACTCAAACTGAAAACAATCTGTACGATTACCAGACTTGGAATATTGAAAATTTCATAACTTGTGAAATATTGGTAATTTTGGTCAATGATGACATATTCCATGATTGTGAATTGCATCATACTGCCTAAAATATCTTGGAATATTTAAAAGGAAAAGTATGGTGACACTTTTTTTAGAAATATCGAATTCAGAATCTTATCCATTCACTTCCTAACAAAAGGGAACACTTAAGAGTTGACACGACTCTTGATGAAAGTGTCAGAACTTTCAATCATACAGCTCATAACGCTGAGATAAAAGATGAAGAATTTGAAACTTCAAAGTATTCCTTAAGTGTTCTCGTTATATTTATTAGTTCTATAGGAGCTTCAGGCTCTGAACATAAAAGAAACTGGAAGGATGGTGAAAATGATAATCGGTCTCGAACTGGGGGAGCTGTGATTAGGCGTGAAATTGTCATGATTCGTAGCTAGAAACGCCCTAGTTTTGGTCGAATTTATTGAGTTTTTAGAGCCAAATGAGAACTATTTCTACACATTGATGAATTTGTCTCTTTGATACTCATAGGTGAATCGAGGACGAAAAACGGAGTTCGTAGGACTTTGAATCGACTCAAACGGATGCCCGGATGAGAAGATATCGAAGAAATACGATTGGTATTAGTATGTGTGAAGAAAAGTGTTAGTTGCAAAGGAAGGAAGACTCATTCGAGCATCATCACTCGAGCGCCCCGCTCGAGTGACGTAGATCGAG
The DNA here is from genome assembly GCA_947034835.1 of Ballota nigra. Taxonomy (NCBI): domain Eukaryota; kingdom Viridiplantae; phylum Streptophyta; class Magnoliopsida; order Lamiales; family Lamiaceae; genus Ballota; species Ballota nigra. Next base: position 38,752,440 of record OX344728.1, on the reverse strand, counting down.
CGCCTAAAAATATACAGAACATTTGGGCCGCTCGAGGGAGATAGCTCGAGCACCCCGCTCGAGCACCAGAACCGCTCGACCAAGAGAGCTCGAGCGCCCCGCTCGAGCACCTGATCCGCTCGACCACCATAGCTCGAGCGACCCGCTCGAGCGGGTCTGCTCGAGCGCTTCCAAGGCATTTTCTCCAACTTACGTTTTTCGGCCCACGAGTTTATGAATCGGCCCGTTGCCTATATATACCTCTTCCAAACACGTTTTGAAGAATCCCGAACTTTAGAAATCACTTTTAGACTTAGTTTTTAGAGAGAGGAAGAGGAGAAGAACGAGCAAGCTTTACTTTTACGTTGTTGAGGTTTTTCGTACGAATTCTTAGTTTAATTTCGTTTCTCAGTTTCTTTTCCTTAGCTTGATTACTCTAAACGTTCTAAACTTTGTTTTTATCAATTCAAATTCAGTTCTTAGTATTTATTTCTTTAAACCCTAGTTCATGTTTCATCTTTTCTTGGTTCAATTTACCATGTTTATGTTCGTTGTTTCTTCTATTGCTTTTATGTTTATTAACGTCATGTCTAGCTAAAACCCTTGTATGCTTAGGGTAGGATGAACTCATAGAAGTAGGATGTGGGTACGTAATTAGGGTAATTCCTGACGTTAGTTTTAATTCTCTTGATTAATGAATTCTTATAATTAATCTTAACTTTACCTTTGAATTTAGTACGAAAGTGTTAGAGAGAGGACGACCGCATCACTCAATAACAATTAGTAGTTTTAACGAGAAGGTTTAGAAAGGGTTAATTCATCTACCAGTTTAGCGAAGGAGGACGACCGCATCACCTTAGTTAAATTAGGGTCTCATTAATTAAGCACAATCTATTAACTTGTTAGTAGATTAGTGAAGTCGAGTGTTAGGGTAAAGTATTAGGGTTTAGAATCTTGAGCTTTCACCTTGCATTCTTTTACTTAGGTTAATTCTTGTGTGTCACAGTTATTTTGATTATGTACCTGCTCCGTTAGTATACGTAGGAATTCCAATCCTAAGCATCACCATCTCTCATTAGAATACAACCCTTAGTTAATTTAATTTCTTTAGTATTTTAGTTTACTTAGTGTAATTCAGTCTTTTAATTAATCTTTCAAAAACCAAAAAACATTACACTCATATTAAGTACGACGCGTAGATCTTTAGGGATTTATTCGCATATACACCATCCCTTGGGTTCGATACTACTTGGTCATTATACGTACTTATACTACAGTGAACCCGTCCGCTTGCGGGTAAGCGACTAGTAGAAGTTAGTGTAATTCGCTTCAAGTCAAGCTGCTATCAATCTTGGTGTCAATCTTAATGCAAGGAAAATTAAAGAAAAGTGCTAGACTGAAAATGGATAAGAGAGAAAATGACATGTTTCAGTTGAGAAGAGCATAATCATTTTTGCTCGTGAATGTACTAAGTCCAGGAGGGACAAGGTATTTCATTTTGATTTTTATTTCAAGAACAGTTATCTTTAGTAATATGTTCTTAACTGAATCTTATCATTGTGGATTATAGATTCAGAAATGGTAAATCATTGACTAAAGACTGTTGAGCATTAAGACGAGATGTAATTAAAGGAACTAAGCTCGAGTGGAGTCTTAGGGCTTGTAAACTTGAGATTGACAATGGTCAATATTTCATATCACATAGTCTTTTGTTGGCTCGAGAGATCACTCAGGATTTCACCACTGTATCTGATCTTCCATAGCTGGGATATGATTAACTTTTTTTTGTGAGACATGTGGGCTTCGTGTGCCGGCCACCGGCGGGTGAACGACGTCGTTTGGTGTATGTATAACGTAATTTATGGTATTAGACTTATTATTTCATGTTTTAAATGGTTATGGACTAAAGTGAACAATTATTTTATTTATATGAAATAAGTTCATGTAGACTAAATGTTTGTTCCTCTAACAATGCTTATGTAGACGTTAACATTTTTGGCATGCTAGATTAGGCCATGTTGTGCAAGATATGATGAATTGACTTATGATAGAAGGACCATGATGTCCGTCTTTAAAAGTCGAGTTATCAAATTGTAGAAAGTATCTTGCTCATTGATTAGGCGTGAAATTGTTAGATTTTATAGCTCGAAATGCCCGTATTTTGATTGATTTAGATGAGTATTTAAAGTTAATTGAGTACTATTTTCATGAACTAATGAATTTGCCTCTTTGATGCTCATATATGGATAGAGGGCAAAAAATGGAGTTCGTAGGACTTTGAATCGACTCAAATGGATGTCTGGATGAGAAGATATGGAAGAAATACGAAAAGTATTAGTTCGAGGGAGCAAAAGTATTATTGGAGTGCTCAAGCAAGAAGAACTCGAGCACTTACTGCTCGAGTATAGTGCTCAAGTACTATATCGTGCACTCAGTGCTTGAGTGCTCGAGTGCTCGAGTACTCTGCTCGAGCTGTGTCAAGTCGAGCACTATGTGCTCGAGCTCGTATGGTCGTTCACTTTTTTAGTTCTGGAAGTTTGGTGCGCTCAAGTTGCACTTGCTCGAGCACTTAGTGCTTGAGCTCTACTCGAGCTGACGCGAATTTGGCCCATTAATTTCAGATTCAACCTGTTGCCTATTTATACCCCTTCCGAACACATTTTTGGACACCACTACATAAATAGAGTTAGATTTTCTAGAGAGAAGAGCACTAAGAGATCGAGCAAGCATAGTTGATCGAGGTTTTTACATCACGAATTCATAGTTTAGTTCTAGATTTGATTATTTTGATCTTTCTTTCTTTGAAACTTGATACTTGAGACTTATTATTTTCCTTTTAATTTGATTTTATTCTTAGACTTCAATTATTTCTTAAACCCTTGTTAATGTTCTTGAGTTATTTAATTAGAGTAATTATGTTTTTGTTCGTTGCTTGCTTAATTACTTTCGTTATCGTTAAAACCATGTTAGGCTAAAACCCTTGTATGCTTAGGGTAGGATGAACTCGTAGAAGTAGGACGGTGTACATAATTAGGGTAACTCGTGTTGTTTAGTTTTAATTCTCTTAATTAATGAACGCTTAAAATAAATTCCGGATTTACCTTTGAATTTCGTACAAAATTTGTTAGAGAGAGGACGACCTTATCACTCTTTAATAACTAATAGGCTTAACGAGAGGGTTTAGAAGGGGTTAATTCATCTACCAGTTTATCTAGGGAGGACGACCGCATCACCTTAGTTAAATTAGGGTCTCTTTAATTAAGCACAATCCATTAACTTGTTTAGTAGATTAGTGAAGTCGATTGATAGGATAAAGTATTAGGGTTCAATTCTTGAGCTTTTCATCTTACAATCTTATACTTAGGTTATTTCTTGCACATCACGGGTATTTTGATTATGTATCGGCTCCGTTAGTATATGTAGGGATTCCTACCCTAAGCATCACTCTTTTATATTTGAGACAAAACCCTTAGATAATTAATTCATTTATTTCTTTTGCATTAGTAGAGTAAAATAGTTTAGATTTAATAATTCTTATAACTCAAAAACATACACTCATATTAATTACGACGCGTAGATCTTCAAGGATCTATTCGCATACAACCCATCATGTGGTACGATATACTTGGTCTCTATACTTGCTGATACTACAGTGAACCCGTATGCTTGCGGAGTAACTTCTAGTAAAAGCTAGTAAAGTTAGGTTCAAGTCAATGGCGCCGTTGCCGGGGATGGCGATGTATGTCCATTAAGTAGGACTTGGAGATAGCTTAGTAGTTAGCAGTGAGTGCTTTATTTTTTTGTTTAATTCTTACTTGTTCGGCAGTTGCGTTTTGATTCTTCTGTTAGTGTTTCAGGTTTATGAAAATGCGTTCGCAAGGAGATACGAGCGAGGAGAGAATGCAGTTTGATCCTAAGACAATAGCAAAAAGAAACTGAGCCTTCTTAAGAAAGATGAATAATGTCGGTGGAGATAAAGACAACATGAATCTGGATGGAATTGGGGATTTAGACAAAGCTGCTACAGAGTACGACGCTGTAGTGGAACGGGTGGATGAAGTTGATGGAAACAGCAGTAACCAACATATACCCATAGGGGGAACTCAGAACCAACGGCCGAACCAGCAAAACCAAAATAACACTGCACAAACTCAAACCCAAAACCAAAGCCAGAGCAATAACCCGAACATCCCGTTCAACAAACCATCTTATACTTACCCATACCCACCATATCCTTATCCACCATACTCTTATCCTCCACCTTCTGCTTATAACCAACCTCCAGTTACGCAAGTACCTATACCACCCGTCTATCCTCAGCACGTTCCTCAGAACGCTGATCATAATGTAGCAATCCGAAGAAGGTTTGCGGCACAGCCGCAATGGTATTACGATGGAGTGGCATTGCCTCAGGTAGAGGCAAACAACTTCTCTATCTCCCCAGGAATCCTGAAGCTACTTACTGAGAATCAATTCAAGGGGGAGGTCGGGAAGGAGAATCCTCATACTCATTTGAGGAGTTCTCTGATGATTGCCTTAACTTTCAATTATAACGGCATGTCTGAAGATGCCAAGAAGCTCAGGTTGTTCCCATTTTCTTTAACTGGAACAGCAAAGGAGTGGTATGATAACACGCTTCCACGGGGAGGTGTAACAACATGGGCCGAGCTCGAGCGTCTATTCCTCGAGCGATTCTACCCTCCATCTAGAACGGTCAGAGCAAGAATTGAGATCTCGTCTTTCCAACAGAAGCCAAGAGAGGACTTACGCCAGGCTTGGGAGAGATACTCTAACATGCTCATTGAGTGCCCGCAACATGGGTACAATGAAGGGGACATCATGGCTTTCTTCTACTGTGGAGCCAGCAAGGCAGGTCAAGCCCACCTTGACGCATGTTCTAGTGGAGCATTCTTGAATTATGGTACAACTAGGTGTAGAGAGATCGTTGATAACACTGTCAAGAATGCCGGGCAAATGGAACGAGGACCCAGAATTTCAGAGAGCATATCAGTTGGAGGAGAATGGGGGAACGAGAAAGTTGTTGATGGCGATGATGGAAAAGATAAGTAACCTCGAGATTGGGTAAAATCTGGTTGGAGAGAATACAGTAGTGAGTGAGAAAGTGGACCAATCCACAGGCTAGCAAGAAGAGGCCAACTACATGAGAAGACCTGATTATAACCAAGGAGGGTATCCACAAGGTGGCAATCAATTTGGAAGACCTCCCTATGGCTAACTGTTGGGATATGTTTTAGTTTTGATGATTTTCCAAAACATCATGTAATAGGTTTAAAGCAGTCAGGATAGTATCCTCTGTTTCAGGTCAGGCTAGGTTAGTTTTTCAGTAGATTAGGCTGTCAGTTGAGAAGAACTCAGTTGAGGGAACACTCAGTTGAGGGGGAACTCAGCATCACAGCCTGAGGAAATCAAGATGGCATCAAGGAGAACAGACTGAAGCCAAGTCAGAAACCTGAACCAGAAGAGAAACTCGAAGGATGTCCCACTGAGTGTAAACCAGGCTGATCTAAGCTAAGTCAGGTGGACCACTCAGTGAAGAGCATGATCAGGAGGATCAATGCTGCACCAAGTAGGCCCTGAAGAGTCAGGCTACTGTGGTCAGGGAACTTTGTCATTCAGCCTTATGATAAAGTTCTTCGAGTGATCTTGAAACAGTCTCTGAAGGACAACTACACTGAAGATAAGAATGTCTGCTGAAGATTGTCAGAGTCAGTGGAGGATATGCTAACTGAAGTTAGTGCGCCCTGATCAAGCACACTGAGTCAAAGATCCGTTGGATTTAGTCCACGTGGACCAATCAAGTCAAGTCAAACATGTCTGACACTGACAAGGCGCATTCCAAGAAAAGTGGTTGAAACCATTAATTGTATGGATTCAAATGTAATTTTCTCCAACGGTTACATTTGAATCCACTCTATAAATACAAGCTCATAGCTTCGGTTTAAAGTGTGTGAAGAAAGAAAAATCAACACCTACAAGCTATAAGAGTGTGTGAGTTGTTAGGGAGTCATAAGGAAGTGTTGCTCACACCCACGACACTGACCTTTAGGTTATCACTTATATACTTTGAGTGTCAAGCTTGTAACTCATAGCTTAGAGAGGTTTTCCTAATCTTAGCTTTAGGCTAACACATTGTAAAGGAAAACCTCACCTAGTTGGAGAAACCAGACTGAAACCAAAACCCTCTAGTTAGGTTTGTTGGTGGAAGTTAGTTAGTGAGGAGAGGCAGCCCAGGGAGTGGCGTGAGTCCAGTTGTAAGTGCACCTTGGCACGTTAAAAACAAGAATCCAGAGTTAGTGGATTTCCTGTTAAATCAGGCCGTGGATGTAGGAGCTTGAGTCTCTGAACCACGTTAAACTGAGCGTTTAGTGTTTTAAGTATTTACTAAAAGTGTTGTGAAAATCAGCTCACTGAGAGCTTTGTTAAGAAAACTTTATGTAAGTAGTCAGGTCAGGGAGAGCCCTTCTCACTGACCAGTTCAGGCAACGCACTCGAGAGTTCAGCATCTCGAGTCACTGCCCTGCTTAGAGCATGAGCCTCCAAGTCTCATTGACTTGGCAGTTCAGCCTCTAAGCAGAGCAGTGACTTGAAGTGAAACCTCTCGAGTCACTGCCTTGTTACGAGACTGGGCTCGCAAGACAGCTGCACTGATTTGAGTGCTCTGACTCGTAGCAATGCAGTGACTTGAGTATTACTCACTCTTGCTGAACTCCCTGAGGAAAGGTTTTAAAAAAAAAAATTTGCTCCTGAATTCCCATATTTGCCCTTTGAAAACGGGACCATCACTAACCATTTGTACCACCTGGTCCACAACCTCCTCAGAATCAATGGAGGAATAACCAAGGATATCAAGAGGGTCAGCCATCAAACCAAACTCAATGGAGGAAGAATGAGAATTTTTCATATGCCAATCCGAAGGCCGGAATCACAGTTCCTCAAGGTGTTGATCTAGGTTCAAAACCCCCAGGTGGTGAAGGAGGTTCCTCGAATGAGGAGATATTGAGAGCTATACTTCAGAAGGTGGAGGAAGGAAGCAAGAGATTGTCCTCATTGGAGTATGATGTGAAAGAATTGCATAAGAAATGTGATCAGCGTGATCAAGAACTCCAAAGAAGGGACATTGATCTAAATAGAGCTCAACAAGAGAACAATCGCAGGTTCACTTCTATCGAGTATCAAATAAGTCAAATTGCAAAGTCTCAGAGGAGAGAGCTGGGCAAATATCCCTTAATGCCCGATGCGAACCCAAAGGAGCAATGCAAAGCTATTGAGTTGAGAAGTGGGACAAATATGATGGTCCTCAGATGCCTGCTGACTCAGAGACGCCCCAAGGGGAGGTTGAGATAGAAGGAAAAGAGCCTGAGGAAGTTATGTTGGAGTTATACGTGAAAGTATGCTTTTACATTGTATAACTCATGTATTGAACACTTGTTTATGAGAATAAATCTTTTATCTCATTTGTTTTAGATATGATTGAATGTTGAATATTATTGCAACCAGTTCATTATAAGTGGTACATGTTACATTGTAGTTAATGTGGTGATACCCGATCACGGAAGATCACATTAACGGTTTCCTTGTAAATAAACGTACAAATTCACGACCTAGGTGGAATTGAACAATCCGCCGTGAAAGGTCGATGTGTACATCTCAGATTGGCTTGTCTTGACAAGGAGATTGCACTAGCACATTTAGTATGTGTTGAAGAGGACCTACAGCGAGGATAAATTCTTCTGTTATGAAATGTGAAGAATTAGACCTCAGTGGTTATTGATTTCTTAATCTTCGTCACTTATATAGGATCGTGTGTGCTTAATGGTTACTGCTTCGATTCATGTTGGGTGAGAATCATCGTGACTTCGAACCTTGTGCTTCGGGCAGTAATATTAATCATACGACGGTTGCTAAGATTTACTACGGAGAAACGCATGCAAGTACGACTTGTGTGATTTGTCCCCTTGGTGGGCTCAGAAGTTTTATCGTACCAAATCTTGCAAGTGAAGAATCAGTTTCTTCGGTACGGATAATAATGTTGAGCTGTGTTTACTCCAAAGTTAAATATATTAATTAATTTAGAGCTATTCAGAAGCTTAATTAATTAATGGACTTGATAATCTTAAACGCGGGAAATATCAACCGGGAGTCCATTTATCGTAATATGGATTAAGATGGATAGTGCAATATTAATTTATTAGTGGTACTAATTAATATTAATAGGTTGGATTATATTGGGGCTCAATATTGAAATTCAGAAGTCCATTGGAGGTCCAATATTAATTCTCCTAAAGGCCCCTCAAGTAGCCCATTAAGTAGCCCAATAACAATAAGGTGATTAAAATAAAAGAAAATATATTGCTGATTTTTTCTTAATATTTTCGAAAATAGCATGTGTGGAAAAGAAAAGATTTTGTTGATTCTCTTGGAAAGATATTATGGAAGATAAGTATTCTTGGAATTCAAGATTTTCTCATATATTCAAGAAGATCCAAATCTTGGATTCTTATCCTACAATTTTCAAAAATTACCCCTTATAAGGAGAGTGAGATTTTTGTGGAATATTTTATTATGGAGAAAAGAATATATGGGATATATTCAAGATTTCTAAGAGGCTAAAAAAAGATTTTCTCCACCTCTAAAATATCACTAAATTTCGGCCATCCCTTCTTATAAATAGGGGATGATTATTTCATCCCCAAGTACATAATTCCATGTGTTAGAAAAATCAAGAGCAAAAATATTTTTCTTTTTCCTTAGTTATTTAATTGCTCGAAAGCACTTCCCACCGGTGATCAAGCGAGGCGAAAGGGAAATACTTGAGAAAGTCTTTTGGTTGGTAGCACGTCCTATGATAATCAAAGACCATATCTACAAAAGGTACGTAGTCACATAATCTCTTAGTTTTCCACCATAGATTTTATGTGAATTAATTTAACTTGCATGATGATAAAATTATTATTGAAATTATTATTTGAATTAATTAGGAATAATTCATGCTAGTAATAATTGAATTTAAATTCGTATTTAATTATCATCCCGAATAGTTCCCGGGCACCCCTATTTTCCCAACAACTAGTATTAGAGCCACGGTTTCGGGCTCTGATCTTTAAATTGGAATTTAAATTGTTTGACATTAAATTGAAATTGGATAGTAGAATTGCTAGATCTTTTTTGCAGGTATCCAATTTTCATGGTTTTAATGTTTATTTTTTTTCATGCGTGTGAATTAATTGTTTTTAATTCGATTCGTTCAAATTCGTTTTTCTCGTGAGAAAATCCACGAGTAGATTAGTTGTTTTTATTTTGATTTGATCATTGTAATAGACTAGTCTAGATCTAGTTTTATTTATTTTTTATAAATAAATTGTAACCGGATCGAGGCAAAGACGGAAATGAAGAAATAAAGATGACGTACCCGAATGACGCATACATGCGTGGCGCGTGCATGGATGTGGGATCATGCACGGGGTGAAAATGAGGACGAACAGCGAAACCCAAAGTATGGTGTGCGCAAGACGCACGGTGCCGTGCACGACGGGTGCACGATGCCATACGGGCGCGCGTGCGAGGCATCGCCTCTCGGTGCTCGGCGCCTTAGTAGCCGTGGCCGAGAAGCGCGCGGCTGACCACCGTGGGCCGACTCGCGCCGGATCTCGGGCCGTGAATTTTTTTTCTCATTCTTGTTTTTGGTGTGATTCCAAACGTCGTCCCAAACCCCAAACGAAGTTATTTTTTATGAAGTGTTGTTGTTTGAGTGGGAGCGTGTCGAGACAAACGATGAAAAGCAACAAGGACGATTTCTAGCATCAAGACGTGAAGAAAATTAAATCGTGACAATTGGATTTGAGTGCCCCAATGTATTTAATTTTATTTTGATGGATGTATTATTTCGTGCACTTATTATTATTTGTTATTGTCCAAGAAAAACCTTACTTTCGAAAATTACTAAGTATGTTTCTTTAATCGCAATTTTTTTCTGGATATTAAAATTGGATTAATTTGGCCTCCATAATTTATTTATTTGTGAAGTCTTTTTGGAATACATTTCCCCCTCGGATCGGCCAAAAAGACGGATTTCACATGAATAAATTCCGAAAGGATGATTGTAGATTATTACTAGTGGCGGTATTGACCCTCACAACGAGTGGCTTGCTCAAAGTGAAATAATAATCCTGTATTTTATTATGGTTATTACTTAGGCATAAGAAATTTATATTAACTTACTCCCCTCGGAGTCCCTGTCAATTTTTATGTGGTCAAAGTGGGAGCCAACCATTAATTTTGAATTAAGGATTTGTAACTTTCAAGTTTGTGATCCGCTTGAATGTGCTTAAATGTGTAGACCACCCCTCGTGGCGCATTTAAATTGTTTCGAGATGTTGGCTGATGCATGATTATATTGTTTTAAGGTTTCAATATAATTGATGTGATCGAATTATGTGATAATTTCGTATTTTCTAGATATTGATATGAATGTATGTTTTATTCTCAGTTCATCATGTCGCAACCTTTTAATCCACTGTTTATTATACTTTAAGTTAACAAACTTTCTGGAGATAATTATATCGATTGGAAATGTAATTTAGATTTTGTCCTTACTGCACAAAAATACAATTGGGTTATTTACGTTAATATACCCGGCAAGCCTAATGATAAGTCAAGCAATGGGAAAAGGCAGTTTATGATTGGAAGTGTGATAATGAACACATGAAGTGCATCATCTTGACATCTTTGTCTGAGGATTTGAGGCGCATTCATGAGGAAATTGTATCCGCTGTTGAAATCATGGAAAACCTTGAAGAGATGTCTTCACATCGAAAACCCATGACTAATCAGTTCACCAAACATGACTCAGTCAAGTTGGAAATGGTGGAGGGAATGCCCGTGAGGGAGCACGTTCTCGAGATTATGGCATACCTTAACAAGATAGAAGTACTTGGTGCGTAGTTTGATGTCCCTTCTCAAGTCGATTTCATACTGCATTCTCTTCCGAAAAGCTTTGAGCAGTTTCAACTGAAATGTCAGATGAATGAACGGACAAGTCGTTTGCCCGAGCTCTTGCAAGCTTTAGTTTCGGTGGAGGTGATAATGGAGCACCAGTCTAGTGTTATGGTGGCTAATGGTCCGTCTACCACTTTTGGTCCCAAGGGAGGGAAAAAGAGGAAGAAAACCAAAGGCCGGACCCAAGCAAATCCAATTGTTGCGAAAGGCAAAGCCAAGGCTAGCATCAAAGGGGAAGTGTTTTAACTGCGGTAAGAGAGGACATTGGAGGTCTGCCTATTCCAAGCCTAAGAGGCTAGGAAAGTTAGGTAATTCACACGTCTTAGTCGTCAAAACTTGTGAAGTGGTGTATGATGTCCATTCATGGACAGTGGATACGAGAGTCGTTGATCACATTTATTTCATTTTGCATGGGTTCAAGCTAACCCGACGATTTATAGGAAGTGAGATCCCCATCACACCGGGCAATGCTACGAGAAGTGGCAGCTGAAGCAGTGAGAGAAGTGTGCCTATCTTTTGAAGATAGAGTTATGGTCTTGAGAGACGTTCTTCATGTACCTAGTTTAGAAAGAACTCTGTTGGGATATGTTTTAGTTTTGATGATTTTCCAAAACAACATGTAATAGGTTTGAAAGCAGTCAGGATAGTATCTTTTATTTCAGGTCAGGCTAAGTCATTTCTCAGTAGAATAGGCTGTTCAGTTGAGGGGGAACTCAGCGAGGGGGAACTTTGCAACACAGCCTGAGAATATCAAGATAACACCAAAAAGAACTGACTGAAGCCATGCCAGAAACCTGAACCAGAAGAGAAGCCTGAAGGATGTCCCACTGAGTGTAAACCAGGCTGATCTAAGCTAAGTCAGGTGGACCACTCAGTGAAGAGCATGATCAGGAGGATCAGTGCTGCACCAAGTAGGCCCTGAAGGAGTCAGGCTACTGTGGTCAGGGAAGTTTGTCATTCAGCCTTATGACAAACTTCTTGGAAATGATCTTCAAACAGTCTCTGAAGGACAACTACACTGAAGACGTTCAGTTCACTGAAGATCATCAGTCAGTGAAGGAGGAAGCTACCTAAAGTCAGTGGGTCTTAGTCAAACCTACTGAGTCAAAGATCCATGAATCCAGGCCACGTGGACCAATCAGCACGAGGTAGCAACTCTGACACTGACAAAGGCCGCATTCCAAGAAAAGTGGTTGAAACCAACTGTGAGGGTGTGTTAGTTGTTAGGGAGTCATAAGGAAGTGTTACACACCCACGACACTGACCTTTAGGGTTATCATATATATTCATTGAGTGTCAAGCTTGTAACTCTTAGCTTAGAGAGGTTTTCCTAATCTTAGCTTTAAGGCTAACACATTGTAAAGGAAAACCTCACCTAGTTGGAGAAAACCAAACCAAACTAAACCCTTTCAGAAGATTGTTAGGTTTGTAGTGAGGTGAGGAGAGGCAGCCCAGGGAGTGGCGTGAGTCCAGTTGTAAGTGCACCTTGGCACGTTAAAAACAAGAATCCCAAGTAGTGGATTTCCTGTTAAATCAGGCCGTGGATGTAAGAGCTTGAGTCTCTGAACCACGTTAAACTGAGCGTACTTTTCTTTCAAAGTATTTACTAAAGTATTGTGAAAATCAGCTCACTGAGAGCTTTGTTAAGAAAACTTTAGTTAAGCATTTCAGTCAGGGAGATTCATCTCACTGACTGAATCAGGCTAGCACTCGAGAGTTCAGTCTTTCGAGTCACTGCCTTGTTACGAGCCTGAGCTCGAAGGTCAGCTGCATTGACTTGAGTGCTCTGACTCGTAGCAACGCAGTGACTTGAGTATTCCGTCACTGAACTCAGTCAGGGTGCGACGCGAAGGTTTTAAAATAAAAAATTTGTGCTCCTGAATTCCCATTTTGCCCTTCGAAAACGGGACCATCAAACTCAACCTTCAGTTTCTAAACTGTTTTGAATAGATACTCAGTTTCTTTTAATAAGGATGTTATTATTGTTGGAGTTATACGTGAAAGTATGCTTTTACTTTGTATAACTCATGTATTAAACACTTGTTTATGAGAATAATTTTTTTATCACATTTTCTTTAAATATGATTGAATGTTGAATATTTATTGCAAACCGTTCAATATATATAGTACATGTTACATTGTAGTTAATGTGGTGATACCCGATCACGGAAGATCATATTAACGGTTTCCTTGTAACTAAACGTACAAATTCACAACCTAGGTGGAATTGAACAATCCGCCGTGAAAGGTCGATGTGTAAGTCTCAGATTGGTCTGTCTTGACTAAGAGATTGCACTAGCACATTTAGTATGTGTTGAAGAGGACCTACAGCGAGGATAAATTCTTATGTTCTGAAATGTAAAGAATTAGACCTCAGTGGTTGTTGATTTCTTAATCTCCGTCACTTAAATAGGACCGTGTGTGCTTAATGGTTACTGCTTTGATTCATGTTGGGTAAGAATCATTGCGACTTCGAACTTTGTGTCTTGAGCAGTGATATTAATCATACGACGGTTGCTAAGATTTAATACGGAGAAATGCGTGCGAGTACGGCTCGTGTGGTTAGTCCTCTTGGTGGGCACTCCTATTTTCCCAACAACTGGTATCAGAGTCACGTTTTTGGGCTCTAATCTTTAAATTGGAATTTAAATTGTTAAACATTAAATTGAAATTGGATAGTAGAATTGCTAGATCTTTTTTGCAGGTATCCAATTGTCATGGTTTTAATGTTTATTTATTTTTTTCATGCGTGTGAATTAATTGTTTTTAATTCGATTCGTTCGAATTCATTTTTCTCGTGAGAAAATCCACGAGTAGATTGGTTGTTTTTATTTTAATTTGATCATTGTAATAGACTAGTCTAGATCTAGTATTTATTTTTTGTAAATAAATTGTAACCGGATCGAGACGAAGAACGAAGAATTAAAGACGGCGTACACGGACAATGCATGCATGGACGTAAAATCATGCATGGGGTGAAAAATGAGAACGAATGACGAAACCCGGTGCACAGGGTGCGCAAGGCGCACGACCCACGCACAATGGACGAGCGGGGCACGGGCGTGTGCGCCTTGCACCGGTGCTCGGCGGCCGCTGCTCGGCGTCACACCGAGCGGCGCGCGGCCCACTCTGTGGACCGACGCGTGCCGTATCTCGGGCCGTGAAATTTTTTAATTTCAAGTCTTGTTTTTTTGTGTAATTTTAAACGTCATCCCGAACCCCAAATGAAGTTGTTTTTGATAAAGTGTTGTTGTTCAAGTGGGAGCGTGTCGAGACGAACGATGGAAAGCAACAAGGACGATATTTCGCATCAAGACGTGAAGAAATTAAACCGTGACAATTGGATTTGAGTGCTCCAATGTGTTTAATTTTGTTTTGATGGATGTTTTATTAGGTGCACTTATTATTATTTGTTAATATGTGTTTGCATGAATTTTATTGTCCAAGAAAAACCTTACTTTCGAAAATTACTAAGTATGTTTCTTTAATCGCAATTTTATTCCGGATATTAAAATTGGATTAGTTTGGCCTCCATAATTTATTTATTTGTGAAAGTTCTTTTGGAATACATTTCCTCCTCGGATCGGCCAAAAGGACGGATTTCACATGAATAAATTCCGAAAGGATGATTGTGCTATTATTACTAGTGGCGGTATTGACCCTCACCACGAGTGGCTTGCTCAAAGCGAAATAATAATCTTGTATTTAATTATGGTTATTACTTAGGCATAAGAAATTGATATTAACTTACTCCCCTCAGAGTCCCTGTCAATTTTTATGTGGTCAAAGTGGGAGCCAACTATTAATTTTGAATTAAGGATTTGTAACTTTTAAGTTTGTGATCCTCGTCATTTTGGGCGATGCTACGAGAGTGGCAGCCGAAGCAGTGGGAGTCGTGCACCTATCTTTTGAAGATAGAGTTTTAATTTTAAGAGATGTTTTATACGTTCTGAACTTTAGGAAGAATTTAATTTTAGTTTCTAAGTTGTTTTTTGATGGATATTCAGTTACTTTTAATAAATTTGTTACTGTTTCTTTTAAGAATGATACTATCTGTCATGGAACGTTGGTAAAGAATCTCTATACGATTAAGTGTGCACACCACTCAAATAATGAATCTAATAACACGTCGATCATTTCGAGTAATAAAAGAAAGCGTTCTTCTGAGATGAACGAAACACTTCTATGGCATCTTAGACTAGGTCATATTAATCTAAAGCGGATAGAGAGATTGGTGAAAGACGGATCCTTGGAATCATTCCAAGTCGAACCGTTTCCAACTTGTGAATCCTGTTTAGAGGGTAAAATGACCAAGAGGGCATTTGGAGCCAAGGGGAATAGAGCTACGGAAGTGTTAGAACTCGTTCAAACCGATGTGTGTGGTCCAATGACGATCAAAGCGAGAATGGGGTATGAGTATTTTGTCACCTTCATTGACGATTACTCGAGATATGGGTACATTTACCTTATGAGGCATAAGTCTGAAACTTTTAATAAGTTCAAGGAGTTTAAGGCCGAAGCTGAGAAACATAGGGAAAAGAGTATCAAGTTTCTACAATCAGATCGTGGGGGCGAATACCTCAGCGATGAATTCTTGAACTACTTATCGGGTGAAGGGATCGTATTCCAGTTAACCACACCGGGAACCCCTCAACAGAACGGTGTGGCGGAATGAAGAAACTGGACTCTTTTAGAGATGGTCAGATCCATGATGAGTTATTCGGATTTACCCAAGTCATTTTGGGGTAACGCCTTGGAAACGGCGGCTTATATTCTAAACTTGGTGTCATCCAAATCGGTTTCTAAAACCCCAATGGAATTATGGACCGGGCGCAAGCCTAGTCTAAGATATTTGCGGATTTGGGGTTGTCCGGCATACGTGCTAGACAAGGAAGCCGGTAAGTTGGATCCACGTTCGTAATTAAGGTTGTTTATAGGATACCCTGCAAGAACGAAAGGGTGTATGTTCTATAGTCCCAAGGATCCAAAGACCGTGATTAGTACACACTTTAAATTCTTGGAGGAAGACTATATGAACAATCGGAAGCCTAAAAGTGAAATTACCTTAGAAGAATTGAGAGGTCAAACCTCAATACCAAGTATACAAGATGATGTAACACACGTCACATCTTCACAACCAGAACCCTGTCGCAGTGGGAGGATTGCTAGGCAACCCGAGAGATTCATGGGAATAGGAGAATCTTCGGATTTAATTCCCGGTGATGAATCAGATCCATGGACATACGACGAGGCAATCCAAGACAAAGACACGGAGTCGTGGCAAACAGCAATGGAAACCGAGATGGGATCGATGGATCATAATTAAGTGTGGAAGTTGGTTGAACCACCCAGTGGGGTAAAACCCATTGGATGCAAGTGGGTGTACAAGAGGAAAAAAGGATCGGACAGAAGGGTAGAGACCATCAAAGCAAGGCTTGTGGCCAAAGGGTATACTCAGAAAGAAGGGACCGATTATGAGGAAACCTTTTCGCCTATAGCTATGCTTAAGTCCATCTGTATTCTCTTGTCGATTGCTGCGCACCTAGATTACGAGATCTGACAAATGGATGTTAAGACAGCTTTCCTTAACGGAAGTCTTGACGGGATAGATATCTATATGCAACAGCCCAAAGGTTTTATTGAAAAAGGCCAAGAGCACCTCGTATGCAAGCTTAAGAGATCCATTTATGGACTTAAGCAAGCATCGCATACTTGGAACCAGTATTTTGATCAAGTGATTAAGTCTTATGGGTTTGATCAAAATGAGTTCGAAAGTTGTGTGTATAAGAAGCGTGACGAAACTGCAGTGGTATTCTTAGTATTATACGTAGACGACATTCTGCTCATTGGAAACAATGTAAAGGTATTGTCAGTCGTAAATGTATGGCTGTCAAAACAATTTGATATGAAGGACTTAGGAGAAGCCGGTCACATCCTTGGGATCAAGATCACTCGCGATCGCAAGAAGAGGATGTTGGGCTTATCGCAAGCTTCATACATTGACACTGTTTTGAAGCGTTTCAGTATGCAAGATTCCAAGAAAGGTTTTGTACCTTTTAGGCACGGAATCCATCTATCGAAAGAAATGAGCCCTAAGACGCAATTGGAGATAGATGACATGAAAGGTGTTCCGTATGCTTCAGCCGTAGGAAGCCTTATGTATGCAATGTTGTGTACGAGACCGGATATCTGCTTTGTCGTGGGCATGGTGGCAAGATATCAAAGTAATCCCGGGAAAGACCATTGGACTGTCGTAAAGTGCATCTTGAGGTATCTGAAAAGAACTCGTGAACGGATGCTGGTTTACCAGTCTGATAGTCTAATGCCCGTGGGATACACGGACTTGGATTTCCAATCAGACATAGATTCAAGAAAGTCAACCTCGGGTAGTGTGTTTAGCATGGAAGGAGGAGCCATTTCATGGAGAAGCGTTAAGCAGAAATGCATCGCCGATTTGACCATGGAAGCCGAGTATGTAGCTACTTATGAAGCAACGAAAGAGGCAGCTTGGCTCAAGAACATCTTAGTGGACTTGGACGTTGTTCCGAATTTGCCCGACATGATAACTGTCTTTTGTGACAATGTCGGTGCAATTGCAAATTCAAAGGAACCGAGAGCCCACAAGGCCAACAAACACATAGAAAGAAAATACCATCTTATATGAGAAATCGTTAAGAGAGGAGATATAGAGGTGGCAAAGATAGCATCGGGTGACAACCTAGCGGATCCATTCACAAAGGGTTTGCCTCAGAGTACATTCGAGAGACATGTGGATGGAATGGGAGTCAAGACTATTGCCAATCTGCTTTAAGTATAAGTGGAAGATTGTTGGAGTTATACGTGAAAGTATGCTTTTACTTTGTATAACTCATGTATTAAACACATGTTTATGAGAATAATTCTTTTATCACATTTGCTTTAAATATGATTGAATGTTGAATATTTATTGCAACCCGTTCAATATATATAGTACATGTTACATTGTAGTTAATGTGGTGATACCCGATCACGGAAGATCACATTAACGGTTTCCTTGTAACTAAACGTACAAATTCACGACCTAGGTGGAATTGAACAATCCGCTGTGAAAGGTCGATGTGTAAGTCTCAGATTGGTCTGACTTGACTAAGAGATTGCACTAGCACATTTAGTATGTGTTGAAGAGGACCTACAGCGAGCATAAATTCTTTTGTTCTGAAATGTGAAGAATTAGACCTCAGTGGTTATTGATTTTTTAATCTCTGTCACTTAAATAGGATCGTGTGTGCTTAATGGTTACTGCTTTGATTCATGTTGGGTGAGAATCATCATGACTTCAAACTTTGTGTTTTGGGCAGTAATATTAATCATACGACGGTTGCTAAGATTTAATACGGAGAAATGCGTGCGAGTACGGCTCGTGTGATTAGTCCCCTTGGTGGGCTCAGAAGTTTTATCGTACCAAATCTTGCAAGTGAAGAATCAGTTTCTTCGGTACGGATAATAGTGTTGAGCTGTCTTTACTCCAAGGTAAAATATATTAATTAATTTAGAGCTATTCAGAAGCTTAATTAATTAATGGACTTGATAATCTTAAACGCGGGAAATAATAACCGGGCACCCATGTTATCGTTATATGAATTAAGATGGATAGTGCAATACTAATTTATTAGTGGTAATAATTAATATTAATGGATTGAATTATATTGGGGCTCAATATTGAAATTCAGAAGTCCATTAGGAGGTCCAATCTTAATTCTCCTTAAAGGCCCCTTAAGTAGCTCAATAATGATAAGATGATTAAAATAAAAAGAAAATATAATGCTGATTTTTTAGTGTAAATTTCGAAAATTGGAAAATAAGAAGAGAAACGATTTTGTTGATTTTCTTGAAAAGATATTATGGAAGATAAGTATTCTTGGAATACAAGATTATCTCATATATTCAAGAAGATTCAAATCTTGGATTCTTTTCTTATGATTTTCGAAAAATACAATTATAATTAGGAGGGTGAGATTTTTGTGGAATATTTTATTATGGAGAAAAGAATATATGAGATATATTCAAGATTTCTTAAAGACTAAGAAAAGATTTTCTCCAGGCCCATAAACCATGAAATTTTCGGCCACCTCCTATTATAAATAGGGGATGATTATTTCATCCCCAAGTACATAATCCCATGTGTTGGAAAAATCAAGAGCATATATATTTTTCTTTTTCCTTAGTTATTTAAATTACTTGAAAGCATCTCCCACCAGTGATCAAGTAAGGCGAAAGGGAAATACTTGAGAAGGCTTTTGGGTTGATAAAGCATGATCGTGATTGTCCCATTTATTCAAAGGCCAATTCTACAAGAGGTACGTAAGTCACATAAATTCTTGTTTATTCCGCCTAGATTTTATGTGAATTAATTCAACATGCATGATGTTAAATTTGTTATTGGAATTATTATTTGAATTAATTATGATTAATTCATGCTAGTAATAATTGAATTTAAATTCGTATTTAAATTTCATCCCGAATAGTTCCCGGGCACCCCTAATTTCCCAACATCTATTTCTTGAAACAATGTGTTTATCTGTTCTGGAATATTGTTGGATGATCTTTATACCATTAATTGGGCACACCACTCATAAATTAAATCTAATAACACATCGACTATTTCAAGTTATAAAAGGAAGCATTATTTCTGATATGAACGAAATACTTCTATGGCATCTTAGATTAGGTCATATTAATCTAATGTGAATACAAAGATTGGTGAAAGATGGGTCCTTGGAGTTTCTTCAAGTTGAGTCGTTTCCAACTTGTGAATTCTGTTTAGAGGGTAAAATGACCAAGATGACATTTGGAGCCAAGGGGAAATGAGCCACGAAAGTGTTGGAACTCGTTCATACCGATATTTGTGGTTCAATGACGATCATAGCAAGAATGAGGTATGAGTATTTTGTCACTTTTGTTGACGATTACTCGGGATATGGATATATCTACCTTATGTTGCATAGGGAAAGAAGTATCAAGTTTCTACGATCTGATCGTGGAGGCGAATACCTCAGCGATGAATTCTTGAACGAGCTATCGGACAAAGGGATTGTATCCCAGTTGACCGCACCGGGAACCCCTCAACAGAATGGTGTGGCGGAACGAAGGAACTAGACTCTTTAGAAATGGTCAGGTCCATGATGAGCTATTCAGATTTACCCAAGTCGTTTTGAGGTAATACCTTTGAAACAACGACTTACATTCTAAACTTGGTGCCATCCAAATCGGTTTCTAAAACCCTGTTAGAATTGTGGACCGGGCGTAAGCCTAGTTTGAGACACATGAGTATCTAGGGGTGTCCGGCATATGTGCTAGATAAGGAAGCCAGTAAATTGGATCCATGTTCAGAATTAAGGTTGTTTATAGGATATCCCATGGGAACGAAGGGCTGTATGTTCTATAGTCCCAAGGATCAAAAGACCGTATCTTGTACACACTTTAAATTCTAAGAAGAAGACTATAGGAACAAAAGAAAGCCCAGAAGTGAGATTACCTTAGACGAATTAAGATGACAAACTCCTATACCAAGTATACAAGATGATATACCACACGTCACACCTTCACAACCGGAACCCCGTCGCAGTGGGAGGATTGCTAGGCAACCCGAGAGATTCATGGGAATAGGAGAATCTTCGGATTTGATTCCTGGTAATGAATTGAACCCATGGACATACGACGAGGCAATCCAAGATAAAGACGCAGAGTCATGGTAAACGACAATGGAAGCCGAGATGGATTCGATGGATCATAATCAAGTGTGGGAGTTGGTCGAACCACCCAATGGGGTAGAACCCATTGGATGCAAGTGGGTGTACAAGAGAAAAAGAGGACCGGACGGAAGGGTTGAGACCTTCAAAGCAAGGCTTGTGGCCAAAAGGTATACTAAAAAAGAAGGGGTCGATTATGAGGAGACCTTTTCGCCTGTAGCTATGCTTAAGTCCATCTGTATTCTCTTGTCGATCGTTGCGCACATAGATTACGAGATCTGGCAAATGGATGTCAAGATGGCTTTCCTTAACGGAAGTCTTGACAGGTTAGATATCTATATGCAACAACCCAAAGGTTTCATTGAAAAAGGCCAAGAACACCTCGTATGCAAGCTTAAGAGATCCATTTATGGACTTAAGCAAGCATCGCGTACTTGGAACCAGTGTTTTGATCAAGTGATTAAGTCTTATGGATTTGATCAAAACGAGTTCGAAAGTTATGTGTATAAAAAGTGTGACGGAACTACGGTGGTATTCTTAGTATTATACGTAGATGATATTCTGCTCATTGAAATAATGTAAAGGTATTGTCAGACGTAAAGGTACGGTTGTCAAAATAATTTGATATGAAGGACTTAGGGGAAGCCGGTCACATCCTTGGGATCAAGATCACTCGCGATCCCAAGAAGAGGATGATGGGCTTATCGCAAGCTTCATACATTGGCAATGTTTTGAAGCGTTTCAGCATGCAAGATTCCAAGAAAGGTTTTGTACCTTTTAGGCACGGAATCCATCTATCAAAAGAAAGAGGCCCTAAGACGCATATGGAGATAGATGACATGAAAGGCATTCTGTACGCTTCGGGCATAGGAAGCCTTATGTATGCAATGTTGTGTACGAGACCGGATATCTGCTTTTGCCTCGGGCATGATGGTAAGATATCAAAGTAATCCCGGGAAAGCTTATTGGACTGCAATTAAATGCATTCTGTAGTTTCTGAAAAGAACTAGCGATGGAATGCTGATTTAACAATCAGACAGTCTAATTCCCATGGGATGCACAGACTCAATTTTCCAATCAAATATAGAATCCAGAATATCTACCTCGGGCAATGTATTTTGCATGGGAGAAGGAGCCATGACATGGAGAAGTGATTAGCAGAAATGCATCGCCAATTCGACCATGAAAGCCGAATAAGTAACTGCTTGTGAAGCAGCGAAAGAAGTGGTTTGGCTCAAATACTTCTTAGTGGACTTGGACATTGTTCCGAATTTGTCCAGCATAATCACTGTCCATCGTGATAATGCCGGAGCAGTTACAAATTCAAGGGAACCGAGAGCCCACAAGGCCAGCAAACACATTGAAATAAAATATCATCTTATACGAGAAATCGTTAAGAGATGAGATAAAGAGGTGGCAAAGATAAACGTCGGAGGACAACCTAGTATATCTATTCATAAAGGGTCTGCCTCAGAGTACATTCGAGAGACATGTGGATGGAATGGAAGTTAAGACTATTGCCAATCTGCTTTAAGTATAAGTGGGAGGAATTATTAGGTTAGTGTAGGTTGACATGAGATGCCACGTGGAGCTACTACACTATGACATTCATGATGTATACTAAAAAGCAGACTTTAAGTATAAGTGGGAGATTGTTAGAGTTATACGTGAAAGTATGTCTTTACTTTGTATAACTCATGTATTGAACACTTGTTTATGAGAATAAATCTTTTATTGCATTTGTTTTAGATATGATTGAATGTTGAATATTTATTGCAACCAGTTCATTATAAGTGGTACATGTTACATTGTAGTTAATGTGGTGATACCCGATCACGGAAGATCACCTTAACAGTTTCCTTATAACTAAACATACAAATTCACGACCTAGGTGGAATTGAACAATCCACCGTGAAAGGTCGATGTGTACATCTCATATTGGCTTGTCTTGACCAAGAGATTGCACTAGCACATTTGGTATGTGTTGAAGAGGACCTATAGCGAGGATAAATTCTTATGTTCTGAAATGTGAAGAATTAGACCTCAGTGGTTATTGATTTCTTAATCTCTGTCACTTAAATAGGACCGTGTGCTTAATGGTTACTGCTTTGATTCATGTTGGGTGAGAATCATCGTGACTTCGAACCTTGTGCTTTGGGCAGGAATATTAATCATACGACGATTGCTAAGATTTAATACGGAGAAATGAGTGCGAGTATGGCTCGTGTGATTTGTCCCCTTGGTGGGCTCAGAAGTTTTATCGTACCAAATCTTGCAAGTGAAGAATCAGTTTCTTCGGTATGGATAATAATGTTGAGCTGCCTTTACTCCAAGGAAAATTATATTAATTAATTTAGAGCTATTCAGAAGCTTAATAAATTAATGGACTTGATAATCTTAAATGCAGAAAATAATAACTGGGAGCCCATATTATCATAATATGGATTTAGATGGATAGTGCAATATTAGTTTATTAGTGGTACTAATTAATATTAATGGGCTGAATTATACTGGGGCTCAATATTGAAATTCAGAAGTCCATTGGAGGTCCAATCTTAATTCTCCTAAAGGCCCCTCAAGGAGCCCAATAGCAATAAGGTGATTAAAATAAAAGAAAATATATTGCTGATTTTTTCTTAATATTTTCAAAAATAGCATGTGTGGAAAAGAAAAGATTTTGTTGATTCTCTTGGAAAGATATTATAGAAGATAAGTATTCTTGGAATACAAGATTATCTCATATATTCAAGAAGATCCAAATCTTGGATTCTTATCCTACAATTTTCGAAAATTACCCCTTATAAGAAGAGTGAGATTTTTGTGGAATATTTTATTATGGAGAAAAGAATATATGGGATATATTCAAGATTTCTTAGAGGCTAAGAAAAGATTTTCTCCACCTCTAAAATATCACTAAATTTCGGCCATCCCTTCTTATAAATAGGGGATGATTATCTCATCCCCAAGTATATAATTCCATGTATTTGAAAAATCAAGAGCAAAAATATTTTTCTTTTTCCTTAGTTATTTAATTGCTTGAAAGCACTTCCCACCGGTGATCAAGCTAGGCGAAAGGAAAATACTTGAGAAGGTCTTTTGGTTGGTAGCACGTCCCATGATAATCAAAAGTTATATCTATAAAAGGTACGTAGTCACATAATCTCTTAGTTTTCCGCCATAGATTTTATGTGAATTAATTCAACTTGCATGATGATAAAATTATTGTTGGAGTTATTAAGTAGGATTAATTCATGCTAGTAATAATTGAATTTAAATTCGTATTTAATTATCATTCTGAATTGTTCCCGGGCACCCCTATTTTCCCAACAAGTTAGAGATGAGATTGAGGAGATAGGAGTTGAGAAAGGGGTTGAGGGTGAAGGGACAAAAGAGCAAAGAGCCTGAAGAGGAAGGCATTGAGGAGATTGAGAGAATTCCAAAGTGGAAGAAGGCAAAGGAAGCAAGGAAGAATGTGAAAGAGACTGAGAGAGATGAATGGGGGGTACCCATATCGGTGATACCTGTCCCATATCCACAGCGGTTTATGAAAAAGAAACTAGATGAGAAGTTTGCTAAATTCCTTGATGCATTTAAAAAGCTACATATTAACATTCCTTTTTATGATGCTTTGGAACAGATGCCTAATTACGCCAAGTTCCTAAGGGTATGTTTGTTTTGGGATTTAAGTGTGCGGGGGAAGTCATGACTTTGAAATCTTAGGATGTGAAAATCTTGATGAATAATATGAGTATGTGTTTGTTTTGGGGTTTTAGTAGGGTGAGATTTTGCTTTATGTCAAATCAGTGTTTATTAGTGATTGATGTTGTATTATTTTATTATATTGTGTAAGAGAAAAGTAGGAGAGAGGTTGAGTGGATGATAAAAAAGTGATGATGTGATTGTATTTAATTATATGAAAAATAGTAATAGGTTTATAGGTAGGGATTGAGTTTGGGATTTGAAAACCCGATTTTAAATCTCAAACTCGTATGAGGCGTGGATTGCAAAGTTCAAAGTTCATCCGTGTGAGTCCCAAAACAAACATACCCTAAAGGACTTGATATCGAAGAGACGTAGAGTGGATGGACCCGAGCTAGTGCACTTGAACCACGAGGTGAGTGCTATGGTGCATAAGGCGCTTCCTCCCAAATTGAAGGATCCCGACAGCTTTACCATCTTATGTGATATCGGGAACGGAATCAAGAAAGGAGCTTTGTGTGATCTAGGGGCGATCATTAATTTGATGCCTCTGTCGTTGTTCAAGAAGTTGGATGGGGGAGAACTTCAACCCACGATGATGACTCTCCAGCTTGCTAATAGGTCTATCACTAGACCTCAAAGAAGTGGAGGATGTTCTAGTGACGGTGGAGAACCATATTTTTTCCGCCGACTTCGTAGTACTTGATATGGAGGATGAGCATGTGCCGCTGATTGTAGGGAGACCGTTTCTAGCCACAGCCGGGATGGTACTTGATGTGGTGAATGGGAAGATTACGGTCAAAGTTGATGATCAAGAAGTGAAGATAGCTATTTATGAAGCTATGAAATACCTCATGGGAGATGAGAGCTGTCACTTTATTGACATCATGGACACTTGTGTTGAAGACACACTTCTAGACCCTTGTTATTTCTATGTTCATCAATTTGATTATCCTATCCTTAACGATCTATCTTATGATTCTTATGATCTTGATTATTCTGACAGCTTGAGAGAGAATGAAGATGTCAAGTTCTTGGAGATGAAGAAAGTAGAGGATGAGGAGGACTTGGAAGTTGAGGAGTCCACTTTCGAGAAGATGTTTGATAAGGCGCCACCATTGGAGGCGAAGAAGGAGCTGAAACCACTCCTGGATCACCTCAAGTATACCTACTTGGATGAGACCGAGAAGTACCATGTAATTGTATCTGCTCTTTTATATGATGATCAGCTTGAGAGACTTTTAGTAGTGCTTCGTAAGCATAAATCTGCTATAGGATGGTCGATCGCGGATATTAAGGGTATTAGTCCTTCCATTTGCATGCATAGGATTAGATTAGAAGAGGGTAGAAAAGATGTAGTGCAAAATCAACGTAGAGTCAATCCAATGATTCAAGAGGTGATACATAAGGAGGTTTTGAAGTTGTTAGATAGCAACATGATCTTTGCTATTTCTGATAGTCCATGGGTAAGTCTGTTACACGTAGTTGCTAAGAAGGGGGGGTACCACGGTGATTAAGACTGAGTCTAATGAATTGGTAGCCACTAGATTAGTGACGGGATGGCGTGTGTGTGTAGATTATAGGGAGTTGAACAAGGCAATGTGTAAGGATCACTTTCCTCTACCGTTCCTTGATCAGATGATTGATAGATTAGGTGGTTTTCAGTACTATTGTTTCTTAGATGGGTACTCGGGGTATAATTAGATCATGATAGCCCCAGAGGATCAAGAGAAAACCACCTTCACCTGCTACTATGGGACTTTTGCGTTTAGGAGGATGCCGTTTGGGTTGTGTAATGCACCTGCCACCTTTCAAAGGTGTATGATGGCTATCTTCCATGGGTTGATAGAAAAGATTATGGAGGTTTTCATGGATGACTTCTCCATCTACGGGAAGTCGTTTGATAAATGTCTAATCAATCTTGAAGTTGTGTTGAGCAGGTGTGAAGAAATGGACTTGGTGCTGAATTGGGAGAAGTGTCACTTTATGGTGTGTGTCCTCGAAAGGTATCCAGGTTGATAAGGCAAATGTGATTGCTATTGAGAAGCTTTCACCACCGTCGACCGAGAAGGGGATTCAGTCATTTCTAGGCCATGCGGGATTCTATAGACATTTCATAAAAGACTTTCACAAATTGCTAAACCCCTTTCGCGACTTCTCGGAAAAGAAGTCACCTTTGAGTTTACTAATGAGTGTTTAGTGGCTTTTAACAGGTTGAAAGAAGCGTTGGTGAATGCCCCGATACTTGTGACCCCGGATTGATCTAACCCATTTGTGCTCATGTGTGATGCGAGCGACTTTGCTATGGGAGTTGCTTTGGGACAGATTCGAGAGAAGCGTTTTCATGCTATTTACTATGCCTCGAAGATGCTGAATTCTGCTCAAGTGAACTACATTACGACCAAAAAGGAGCTGTTAGCGGTCGTGTATGCCTTTGATAAATTTCGGCCCTACCTAGTAGGGACGAAAACAATAGTATATACGAACCACGCAGCGATTCGGTATCTTAAGAGCAAGAAGGATGCAAAGCCCCGTCTCATTCGTTGGATCCTATTACTTCAGGAATTCGACGTGGAGATTCGAGATAAAAGGGGATGTGAGAACGTGATAGCCGACCACCTTTCGAGATTAGAGCTTACCAAGGAGAACATGGTGGAAGATCGAGAGGTGAACGATAAATTTTTGGACGAGAAGCTGTTTGGTTTAGGAGATATTCCGGTATATCGAGTTGAAGGGAAAGCGTCGTGGTTTGCTGATTATGCTAATTATTTAACAAGTGGAGAGTTACCGGCGGAGATGGACTCATTGCACCGGAAGGCATTTCTGAAGAAAGTTCGGGAATTTATTTGGGACGATCCATACTTGTTTAAAAGAGGGATTGATCATGTGTTGAGAAGGTGTGTGCCCGAGGAGGAGTGGAGTGATATCATCAGGCATTGTCAAGCCTTGCCATGTAGAGGACATTTGGGTGGAGAGAAGACCGGAAGGAAGGTGCTTCAATCTGGTTTTTATTGGCCAAATCTCTTGAAGGATTGCATGGAATGGGTTAAAAGGTATGATAAGTGCCAACGATTTGGCTCTATTACTAAGAGGGACGAGATGTCGTTGCACGTATTCATGGAAGTTGAGGTATTTGACGTATGGGGGATTGATTTCATGGGTCCATTCCCTCCTAGCAATGGATTCTTGTATATTCTCGTGTGCGTCGATTACGTCTCGAAGTGGATTGAAGATATCCCTTCAAGAGTGAATGATTCCCGAGTGGTGATTGAGTTCTTGAGGAAGTATATTTTTGCTAGGTATGGAGTCCCAAGAGCTTTGATTAGTGATGGGGGTAGTCATTTTTGTGAACAAGTGAATGGAGAAGTTGTTGTCAAAGTATGAGGTAAGTCATCGAGTCTCTACTGCTTATCACCCTCAATCTAATGGTCTTGCAGAGGTGTCGAATCGTCAAATCAAGGAGATCCTTGAGAAGACGGTGAGCATTAGTAGGAAGGATTGCGCATTGAAGCTTGATGATGCGTTGTGGGCGTATAGGACAGCTTTCAAGACCCCTCTTGGTATGTCTCCTTACCAATTAGTTTTTGGGAAGGCATGTCACCTGCCCGTGGAGTTGGAGCATAAGGCATATTGGGCAATCAAAAAACTGAAATTTGATAGTGCCTTGGTGGGTGAGAAGAGACTACTTCAATTGCATGAGTTGGAGGAGTTTTGAGATAGTGCCTATGAGAGTGCCCGAATTTTCAAGGAGAAGACTAAGAGATGGCATGATGCTCGATTGAGGAAGAAGGAGTTCCAAGTTGGAGATCAAGTCCTCGTATTCAATTCGAGGATGAAGTTGTTTGGTGGAAAGCTCAAGTCCAAGTGGAACGGGCCGTATGTGGTGAGGAAAGTTCATAAGAGGGGATTCCTTGAAGTCGAGAAGGAGGATGGACATGTATTCATGGTGAACGGGCATCGAGTAAAGAAATTCTACAACTCCTCTTATGAGAATAAGGAAGGTATTTTAGAGTCTCAAGTCTCGGTCCGGCATTAGGACCTTAAAAATAGCGCTAAATGGGAGGCAACCCATTTTTACTTGCTTTTATGTGTTTTGTTCGTGTTTGTCGTTGTGTGGATCGTATTTGTTAACCTCGCTTGTTTGAGACTTTTGGTGTAGGCTTGGCTCGTGGTGCTTGATTTATGTATTTGAGCCTAAGGAAAAGCAATTCATAAAGATGGAGACGTGTCGAGTAGTAAAGCATTTGATTGAGGTGTATGAGGTAACCCGAACCCCAAACATTGACCTCTTTGCGAAGTCGAAGTTTGGGGGTGGTGTTTTTTATTTGTTCATTGATTTGCATTGATAGTGATTTAAGTTCATGAGAATTTAGCATACGTACTCATTCGTACTCATTCTTTTCAAACTTTATTATTGCATAGCAAGAACAAAGTTTGGGGGTGTGTATTCGTACTTTTAGTTGTACACGAAATTCGAATGAAAAATTGGTCAAATTTTTTTGAAAATATTGATGCATGAAGTGAGTGCAAAGTGATGAGAATGTGATTTAATTGGGTGATGATTTGGTTCGTTGAAAAGCACGTTGGAAGAGACCCCAACTCCTCGTTCGAATGAGCGATCAGGCTTAAATCGAGGAGTTTTCCAGGTTAGTACTCGTGTTGGTCATAAATTTTTGTAAAACGGGTTGAAAAGGTTAAATTTCGAGCTTTGGAAGTGAAAATACTCGAGCAGTCTTGGTCGTGCACTCAGTGCTCGAGTACTGTGCTCGAGCTGGCTCAAGTCGAGCACTAAGTTCTCGAGCTCGAGTGGTCGTGCACTTTTCACGTTCTGGAAGTTGGGTGCACTCGAGTAGATTCTGCTCGAGCATTTAGTGCTCGAGCACTACTCGAGTTGACGCGATCTGGGTTTTCATGCCCTGGTTCGATTTTCCACCCTTTATATTCATTCCACAAACTTTTCACACACAATACACACACTAGAGGGGGTGATTTGACTGTGAACTTCACCCTTTTGCACCAAGTTCTTCACTTGTACTTGATTTCTCCGACGAATTCCTTCGATTCTTCATAAAAAGGTATGTATTCTCTCATTCTCTTCATTCTATTCTTAGTTTAGGCTTGAATTTGGCATGGATTGAGTATGATAAAGTTAGGGTTCATGTGTTCTTGAGAAGAATTGGGGATTTTCACATTACTTGTCGATTTTTGCTTCTTTGATGATAAATGATGCCTCTATGCTATGGATTTATGAATTCAAGCTTCAATTTTGAAATTGCATGAGTGCATTTTGTGTATTTCTAGAGAGAGAAAGTAGGAATTGACATGGGTATTGTGAAAATTAGAATATTGGGATTGAATTGAGAAGTGAGAATGATGAATTGAGTATTGAGCATGTAAATTGCATGTATATGTGATGTTACTTCATGATAGACTTGTTGTTTTGGAGTTCTTGTGAATTTTGAAAAAGTATGAGAATTGTGAATTGATTTGAGATGATTAAATCACCCTTGTGTGAAACCTTGTACACCATTGAATAAATTTGAGTTTGAAAAGCTATTTGACTTTGTTGGTCCCGTTTTCGAAGGGCAAAATGGGAATTCAGGAGCAAATTTTTTTTTTGAAAACCTTTTCCTCAGGGAGTTCAGCACGAGCGAGTAATACTCAAGTCACTGCTCTACTCAGAGGCTGAGTTACCAAGTCAGTGAGAGGGCTTGGAGGCTCATGCTCTGAGCAAGGACAGTGGCTTGAGGTGCTGAACTCTCGAGTGCGTTATAAACCACAGCTTGCACCCTGACTGAGTTCAGTGACGGAATACTCAAGTTACTGCGTTGCTAAGAGTCAGAGCACTCAAGTCAGTCCAAACTGACTTGTGAGCTCAGGCTCTTAACAAGGCAGTGACTCGAGAGACTGAACTCTCGAGTGCTAGCCTAAGCTTGTCAGTGAGATTGGTTCTCCCTGACTAAAATACTTAGCTAATCTTCTTTTCAAACTTTCCAAGTACACTCAGAGAGCATACACTACAAATAATTAGCAAGTGCTTAGACAATAAACAACGCTCAGTTTAACGTGGTTCAGAGACTCAAGCTCCTACGTCCACGGCCTGATTTAACAGGAAATCCACTAACTTGGATTCTTGTTTTTAACGTGCCAATGTGCACTTACAACTGGACTCACGCCACTCCCTGGGCTGCCTCTCCTCACCTCACTACAAACCTAACAATCTTCTGAAAGGGTTTAGTTTGGTTTGGTTTTCTCCAACTAGGTGAGGTTTTCCTTTACAATGTGTTAGCCTTAAAGCTAAGATTAGGAAAACCTCTCTAAGCTAAGAGTTACAAGCTTGACACTCAATGAATATAAGTGATAACCCTAAAGGTCAGTGTCGTGGGTGTGTAACACTTCCTTATGACTCCCTAACAACTAACACACCCTCACAGCTTGTAGGTGTTTTTTTCTTCTTTTACACACACTTACAATGAAGCTATGAGCTTGTATTTATAATGGGGATTCAAATGTATCCGTTGGAGGGAAGATACATTTGAATCCAATATTTAATGGTTTCAACCACTTTTCTTGGAATTCGGCCTTTGTCAGTGTCAGAGTTGTTGCCTCGTGCTGATTGGTCCACGTGGCCTGGATTCACGGATCTTTGACTCAGTGGGTTGACCAAGACCCACTGACTTTAGGTAGCTTCCTCCTTCACTGACTGATGATCTTCAGTGAACTGAACATCTTCAGTGTAGTTGTCCTTCAGAGACTGTTTGAAGATCATTTCCAAGAAGTTTGTCATAAGGCTGAATAACAAACTTCCCTGACCACAGTAGCCTGACTCCTTCAGGGCCTACTTGGTGCAGCACTGATCCTCCTGATCATGCTCTTCACTAAGTGGTCCACCTGACTTAGCTTAGATCAGCCTGGTTTACACTCAGTGGGACATCCTTCAGGCTTCTCTTCTGGTTCAGGTTTCTAGCATGGCTTCAGTCAGTTCTTCTTGGTGTTATCTTTATATTTTCAGGCTGTGTTGCAAAGTTCCCCCTCGCTGAGTTCCCCCTCAACTGAACAGCCTATTCTACTGAGAAATGACTTAGCCTGACCTGAAATAAAAGATACTATCCTGACTGCTTTCAAACCTATTACATGTTGTTTTGGAAAATCATCAAAACTAAAACATATCCCAACAATTTCCCCATTTTTTATGATTCCAAAACTTCTAACCAAATGATTTTCTATTACAAGAATATTGTCAGAATACAAGTAATAGTTTGAAAATGCAGGAATTCCCATAGTTTAAAACGTTTAAGATCTGTTCGGTAGACCATTTTTTTCTTAACAAAACTGGATCAGTGGTCATGTGAACAACCCGCTCTGATACCAATTGATGGTCCCATTTTCGAAGAGCAAAATGGGAATTCAGGAGCAATTTTTTTTTTGAAAACCTTTTCCTCAGGGAGTTCAGCACGAGTGAGTAATACTCAAGTCACTGCTCTGCTCAGAGGCTGAGTTACCAAGTCAGTGAGAGGGCTTGGAGGCTCATGCTCTGAGCAAGGACAGTGGCTTGAGGTGCTGAACTCTCGAGTGCGTTATAAACCACAGCTTGCACCCTGACTGAGTTCAGTGACGGAATACTCAAGTTACTTCGTTGCTAAGAGTCAGAGCACTCAAGTCAGTCCAAACTGACTTGTGAGCTCAGGCTCTTAACAAGGCAGTGACTCAAGAGATTGAACTCTCGAGTGCTAGCCTAAGCTTGTCAGTGAGATTGGTTCTCCCTGACTAAAATACTTAGCTAATCTTCTTTTCAAACTTTCCAAGTACACTCAGAGAGCATACACTACAAATAATTAGCAAGTGCTTAGACAATAAACAACGCTCAGTTTAACGTGGTTCAGAGACTCAAGCTCCTACGTCCACGGCCTGATTTAACAGGAAATCCACTAACTTGGATTCTTGTTTTTAACGTGCCAATGTGCACTTACAACTGGACTCACGCCACTCCCTGGGCTGCCTCTCCTCACCTCACTACAAACCTAACAATCTTCTGAAAGGGTTTAGTTTGGTTTGGTTTTCTCCAACTAGGTGAGGTTTTCCTTTACAATGTGTTAGCCTTAAAGCTAAGATTAGGAAAACCTCTCTAAGCTAAGAGTTACAAGCTTGACACTCAATGAATATAAGTGATAACCCTAAAGGTCAGTGTCGTGGGTGTGTAACACTTCCTTATGACTCCCTAACAACTAACACACCCTCACAGCTTGTAGGTGTTTTTTTCTTCTTTTACACACACTTACAATGAAGCTATGGACATACGACGAGGCAATCCAAGATAAAGACGCAGAGTCATGGTAAACGACAATGGAAGCCGAGATGGATTCGATGGATCATAATCAAGTGTGGGAGTTGGTCGAACCACCCAATGGGGTAAAACCCATTGGATGCAAGTGGGTGTACAAGAGAAAAAGAGGACCGGACGGAAGGGTTGAGACCTTCAAAGCAAGGCTTGTGGCCAAAAGGTATACTAAAAAAGAAGGGGTCGATTATGAGGAGACCTTTTCGTCTGTAGCTATGCTTAAGTCCATCTGTATTCTCTTGTCGATCGTTGCGCACATAGATTACGAGATCTGGCAAATGGATGTCAAGATGGCTTTCCTTAACGGAAGTCTTGACAGGTTAGATATCTATATGCAACAACCCAAAGGTTTCATTGAAAAAGGCCAAGAACACCTCGTATGCAAGCTTAAGAGATCCATTTATGGACTTAAGCAAGCATCGCGTACTTGGAACCAGTGTTTTGATCAAGTGATTAAGTCTTATGGATTTGATCAAAACGAGTTCGAAAGTTATGTGTATAAAAAGTGTGACGGAACTACGGTGGTATTCTTAGTATTATACGTAGATGATATTCTGCTCATTGAAATAATGTAAAGGTATTGTCAGACGTAAAGGTACGGTTGTCAAAATAATTTGATATGAAGGACTTAGGGGAAGCCGGTCACATCCTTGGGATCAAGATCACTCGCGATCCCAAGAAGAGGATGATGGGCTTATCGCAAGCTTCATACATTGGCAATGTTTTGAAGCGTTTCAGCATGCAAGATTCCAAGAAAGGTTTTGTACCTTTTAGGCACGGAATCCATCTATCAAAAGAAAGAGGCCCTAAGACGCATATGGAGATAGATGACATGAAAGGCATTCTGTACGCTTCGGGCATAGGAAGCCTTATGTATGCAATGTTGT
The DNA here is from genome assembly GCA_947034835.1 of Ballota nigra. Taxonomy (NCBI): domain Eukaryota; kingdom Viridiplantae; phylum Streptophyta; class Magnoliopsida; order Lamiales; family Lamiaceae; genus Ballota; species Ballota nigra. Next base: position 38,718,793 of record OX344728.1, on the reverse strand, counting down.
GTACGAGACCGGATATCTGCTTTTGCCTCGGGCATGATGGTAAGATATCAAAGTAATCCCGGGAAAGCTTATTGGACTGCAATTAAATGCATTCTGTAGTTTCTGAAAAGAACTAGCGATGGAATGCTGATTTAACAATCAGACAGTCTAATTCCCATGGGATGCACAGACTCAATTTTCCAATCAAATATAGAATCCAGAATATCTACCTCGGGCAATGTATTTTGCATGGGAGAAGGAGCCATGACATGGAGAAGTGATTAGCAGAAATGCATCGCCAATTCGACCATGAAAGCCGAATAAGTAACTGCTTGTGAAGCAGCGAAAGAAGTGGTTTGGCTCAAATACTTCTTAGTGGACTTGGACATTGTTCCGAATTTGTCCAGCATAATCACTGTCCATCGTGATAATGCCGGAGCAGTTACAAATTCAAGGGAACCGAGAGCCCACAAGGCCAGCAAACACATTGAAATAAAATATCATCTTATACGAGAAATCGTTAAGAGATGAGATAAAGAGGTGGCAAAGATAAACGTCGGAGGACAACCTAGTATATCTATTCATAAAGGGTCTGCCTCAGAGTACATTCGAGAGACATGTGGATGGAATGGAAGTTAAGACTATTGCCAATCTGCTTTAAGTATAAGTGGGAGGAATTATTAGGTTAGTGTAGGTTGACATGAGATGCCACGTGGAGCTACTACACTATGACATGCATGATGTATACTAAAAAGCAGACTTTAAGTATAAGTGGGAGATTGTTAGAGTTATACGTGAAAGTATGTCTTTACTTTGTATAACTCATGTATTGAACACTTGTTTATGAGAATAAATCTTTTATTGCATTTGTTTTAGATATGATTGAATGTTGAATATTTATTGCAACCAGTTCATTATAAGTGGTACATGTTACATTGTAGTTAATGTGGTGATACCCGATCACGGAAGATCACCTTAACAGTTTCCTTATAACTAAACATACAAATTCACGACCTAGGTGGAATTGAACAATCCACCGTGAAAGGTCGATGTGTACATCTCATATTGGCTTGTCTTGACCAAGAGATTGCACTAGCACATTTGGTATGTGTTGAAGAGGACCTATAGCGAGGATAAATTCTTATGTTCTGAAATGTGAAGAATTAGACCTCAGTGGTTATTGATTTCTTAATCTCTGTCACTTAAATAGGACCGTGTGCTTAATGGTTACTGCTTTGATTCATGTTGGGTGAGAATCATCGTGACTTCGAACCTTGTGCTTTGGGCAGGAATATTAATCATACGACGATTGCTAAGATTTAATACGGAGAAATGAGTGCGAGTATGGCTCGTGTGATTTGTCCCCTTGGTGGGCTCAGAAGTTTTATCGTACCAAATCTTGCAAGTGAAGAATCAGTTTCTTCGGTATGGATAATAATGTTGAGCTGCCTTTACTCCAAGGAAAATTATATTAATTAATTTAGAGCTATTCAGAAGCTTAATAAATTAATGGACTTGATAATCTTAAATGCAGAAAATAATAACTGGGAGCCCATATTATCATAATATGGATTTAGATGGATAGTGCAATATTAGTTTATTAGTGGTACTAATTAATATTAATGGGCTGAATTATACTGGGGCTCAATATTGAAATTCAGAAGTCCATTGGAGGTCCAATCTTAATTCTCCTAAAGGCCCCTCAAGGAGCCCAATAGCAATAAGGTGATTAAAATAAAAGAAAATATATTGCTGATTTTTTCTTAATATTTTCAAAAATAGCATGTGTGGAAAAGAAAAGATTTTGTTGATTCTCTTGGAAAGATATTATAGAAGATAAGTATTCTTGGAATACAAGATTATCTCATATATTCAAGAAGATCCAAATCTTGGATTCTTATCCTACAATTTTCGAAAATTACCCCTTATAAGAAGAGTGAGATTTTTGTGGAATATTTTATTATGGAGAAAAGAATATATGGGATATATTCAAGATTTCTTAGAGGCTAAGAAAAGATTTTCTCCACCTCTAAAATATCACTAAATTTCGGCCATCCCTTCTTATAAATAGGGGATGATTATCTCATCCCCAAGTATATAATTCCATGTATTTGAAAAATCAAGAGCAAAAATATTTTTCTTTTTCCTTAGTTATTTAATTGCTTGAAAGCACTTCCCACCGGTGATCAAGCTAGGCGAAAGGAAAATACTTGAGAAGGTCTTTTGGTTGGTAGCACGTCCCATGATAATCAAAAGTTATATCTATAAAAGGTACGTAGTCACATAATCTCTTAGTTTTCCGCCATAGATTTTATGTGAATTAATTCAACTTGCATGATGATAAAATTATTGTTGGAGTTATTAAGTAGGATTAATTCATGCTAGTAATAATTGAATTTAAATTCGTATTTAATTATCATTCTGAATTGTTCCCGGGCACCCCTATTTTCCCAACAAGTTAGAGATGAGATTGAGGAGATAGGAGTTGAGAAAGGGGTTGAGGGTGAAGGGACAAAAGAGCAAAGAGCCTGAAGAGGAAGGCATTGAGGAGATTGAGAGAATTCCAAAGTGGAAGAAGGCAAAGGAAGCAAGGAAGAATGTGAAAGAGACTGAGAGAGATGAATGGGGGGTACCCATATCGGTGATACCTGTCCCATATCCACAGCGGTTTATGAAAAAGAAACTAGATGAGAAGTTTGCTAAATTCCTTGATGCATTTAAAAAGCTACATATTAACATTCCTTTTTATGATGCTTTGGAACAGATGCCTAATTACGCCAAGTTCCTAAGGGTATGTTTGTTTTGGGATTTAAGTGTGCGGGGGAAGTCATGACTTTGAAATCTTAGGATGTGAAAATCTTGATGAATAATATGAGTATGTGTTTGTTTTGGGGTTTTAGTAGGGTGAGATTTTGCTTTATGTCAAATCAGTGTTTATTAGTGATTGATGTTGTATTATTTTATTATATTGTGTAAGAGAAAAGTAGGAGAGAGGTTGAGTGGATGATAAAAAAGTGATGATGTGATTGTATTTAATTATATGAAAAATAGTAATAGGTTTATAGGTAGGGATTGAGTTTGGGATTTGAAAACCCGATTTTAAATCTCAAACTCGTATGAGGCGTGGATTGCAAAGTTCAAAGTTCATCCGTGTGAGTCCCAAAACAAACATACCCTAAAGGACTTGATATCGAAGAGACGTAGAGTGGATGGACCCGAGCTAGTGCACTTGAACCACGAGGTGAGTGCTATGGTGCATAAGGCGCTTCCTCCCAAATTGAAGGATCCCGACAGCTTTACCATCTTATGTGATATCGGGAACGGAATCAAGAAAGGAGCTTTGTGTGATCTAGGGGCGATCATTAATTTGATGCCTCTGTCGTTGTTCAAGAAGTTGGATGGGGGAGAACTTCAACCCACGATGATGACTCTCCAGCTTGCTAATAGGTCTATCACTAGACCTCAAAGAAGTGGAGGATGTTCTAGTGACGGTGGAGAACCATATTTTTTCCGCCGACTTCGTAGTACTTGATATGGAGGATGAGCATGTGCCGCTGATTGTAGGGAGACCGTTTCTAGCCACAACCGGGATGGTACTTGATGTGGTGAATGGGAAGATTACAGTCAAAGTTGATGATCAAGAAGTGAAGATAGCTATTTATGAAGCTATGAAATACCTCATGGGAGATGAGAGCTGTCACTTTATTGACATCATGGACACTTGTGTTGAAGACACACTTCTAGACCCTTGTTCTTTCTATGTTCATCAATTTGATTATCCTATCCTTAACGATCTATCTTATGATTCTTATGATCTTGATTATTCTGACAGCTTGAGAGAGAATGAAGATGTCAAGTTCTTGGAGATGAAGAAAGTAGAGGATGAGGAGGACTTGGAAGTTGAGGAGTCCACTTTCGAGAAGATGTTTGATAAGGCGCCACCATTGGAGGCGAAGAAGGAGCTGAAACCACTCCTGGATCACCTCAAGTACACCTACTTGGATGAGACCGAGAAGTACCATGTAATTGTATCTGCTCTTTTATATGATGACCAGCTTGAGAGACTTTTAGTAGTGATTCGTAAGCATAAATCTGCTATAGGATGGTCGATCGCGGATATTAAGGGTATTAGTCCTTCCATTTGCATGCATAGGATTAGATTAGAAGAGGGTAGAAAAGATGTAGTGCAAAATCAACGTAGAGTCAATCCAATGATTCAAGAGGTGATACATAAGGAGGTTTTGAAGTTGTTAGATAGCAACATGATCTTTGCTATTTCTGATAGTCCATGGGTAAGTCTGTTACACGTAGTTGCTAAGAAGGGGGGGTACCACGGTGATTAAGACTGAGTCTAATGAATTGGTAGCCACTAGATTAGTGACGGGATGGCGTGTGTGTGTAGATTATAGGGAGTTGAACAAGGCAATGTGTAAGGATCACTTTCCTCTACCGTTCCTTGATCAGATGATTGATAGATTAGGTGGTTTTCAGTACTATTGTTTCTTAGATGGGTACTCGGGGTATAATTAGATCATGATAGCCCCAGAGGATCAAGAGAAAACCACCTTCACCTGCTACTATGGGACTTTTGCGTTTAGGAGGATGCCGTTTGGGTTGTGTAATGCACCTGCCACCTTTCAAAGGTGTATGATGGCTATCTTCCATGGGTTGATAGAAAAGATTATGGAGGTTTTCATGGATGACTTCTCCATCTACGGGAAGTCGTTTGATAAATGTCTAATCAATCTTGAAGTTGTGTTGAGCAGGTGTGAAGAAATGGACTTGGTGCTGAATTGGGAGAAGTGTCACTTTATGGTGTGTGTCCTCGAAAGGTATCCAGGTTGATAAGGCAAATGTGATTGCTATTGAGAAGCTTTCACCACCGTCGACCGAGAAGGGGATTCAGTCATTTCTAGGCCATGCGGGATTCTATAGACATTTCATAAAAGACTTTCACAAATTGCTAAACCCCTTTCGCGACTTCTCGGAAAAGAAGTCACCTTTGAGTTTACTAATGAGTGTTTAGTGGCTTTTAACAGGTTGAAAGAAGCGTTGGTGAATGCCCCGATACTTGTGACCCCGGATTGATCTAACCCATTTGTGCTCATGTGTGATGCGAGCGACTTTGCTATGGGAGTTGCTTTGGGACAGATTCGAGAGAAGCGTTTTCATGCTATTTACTATGCCTCGAAGATGCTGAATTCTGCTCAAGTGAACTACATTACGACCAAAAAGGAGCTGTTAGCAGTCGTGTATGCCTTTGATAAATTTCGGCCCTACCTAGTAGGGACGAAAACAATAGTATATACGAACCACGCAGCGATTCGGTATCTTAAGAGCAAGAAGGATGCAAAGCCCCGTCTCATTCGTTGGATCCTATTACTTCAGGAATTCGACGTGGAGATTCGAGATAAAAGGGGATGTGAGAACGTGATAGCCGACCACCTTTCGAGATTAGAGCTTACCAAGGAGAACATGGTGGAAGATCGAGAGGTGAACGATAAATTTTTGGACGAGAAGCTGTTTGGTTTAGGAGATATTCCGGTATATCGAGTTGAAGGGAAAGCGTCGTGGTTTGCTGATTATGCTAATTATTTAACAAGTGGAGAGTTACCGGCGGAGATGGACTCATTGCACCGGAAGGCATTTCTGAAGAAAGTTCGGGAATTTATTTGGGACGATCCATACTTGTTTAAAAGAGGGATTGATCATGTGTTGAGAAGGTGTGTGCCCGAGGAGGAGTGGAGTGATATCATCAGGCATTGTCAAGCCTTGCTATGTAGAGGACATTTGGGTGGAGAGAAGACCGGAAGGAAGGTGCTTCAATCTGGTTTTTATTGGCCAAATCTCTTGAAGGATTGCATGGAATGGGTTAAAAGGTATGATAAGTGCCAACGATTTGGCTCTATTACTAAGAGGGACGAGATGTCGTTGCACGTATTCATGGAAGTTGAGGTATTTGACGTATGGGGGATTGATTTCATGGGTCCATTCCCTCCTAGCAATGGATTCTTGTATATTCTCGTGTGCGTCGATTACGTCTCGAAGTGGATTGAAGATATCCCTTCAAGAGTGAATGATTCCCGAGTGGTGATTGAGTTCTTGAGGAAGAATATTTTTGCTAGGTATGGAGTCCCAAGAGCTTTGATTAGTGATGGGGGTAGTCATTTTTGTGAACAAGTGAATGGAGAAGTTGTTGTCAAAGTATGAGGTAAGTCATCGAGTCTCTACTGCTTATCACCCTCAATCTAATGGTCTTGCAGAGGTGTCGAATCGTCAAATCAAGGAGATCCTTGAGAAGACGGTGAGCATTAGTAGGAAGGATTGCGCATTGAAGCTTGATGATGCGTTGTGGGCGTATAGGACAGCTTTCAAGACCCCTCTTGGTATGTCTCCTTACCAATTAGTTTTTGGGAAGGCATGTCACCTGCCCGTGGAGTTGGAGCATAAGGCATATTGGGCAATCAAAAAACTGAAATTTGATAGTGCCTTGGTGGGTGAGAAGAGACTACTTCAATTGCATGAGTTGGAGGAGTTTTGAGATAGTGCCTATGAGAGTGCCCGAATTTTCAAGGAGAAGACTAAGAGATGGCATGATGCTCGATTGAGGAAGAAGGAGTTCCAAGTTGGAGATCAAGTCCTCGTATTCAATTCGAGGATGAAGTTGTTTGGTGGAAAGCTCAAGTCCAAGTGGAACGGGCCGTATGTGGTGAGGAAAGTTCATAAGAGGGGATTCCTTGAAGTCGAGAAGGAGGATGGACATGTATTCATGGTGAACGGGCATCGAGTAAAGAAATTCTACAACTCCTCTTATGAGAATAAGGAAGGTATTTTAGAGTCTCAAGTCTCGGTCCGGCATTAGGACCTTAAAAATAGCGCTAAATGGGAGGCAACCCATTTTTACTTGCTTTTATGTGTTTTGTTCGTGTTTGTCGTTGTGTGGATCGTATTTGTTAACCTCGCTTGTTTGAGACTTTTGGTGTAGGCTTGGCTCGTGGTGCTTGATTTATGTATTTGAGCCTAAGGAAAAGCAATTCATAAAGATGGAGACGTGTCGAGTAGTAAAGCATTCGATTGAGGTGTATGAGGTAACCCGAACCCCAAACATTGACCTCTTTGTGAAGTCGAAGTTTGGGGGTGGTGTTTTTTATTTGTTCATTGATTTGCATTGATAGTGATTTAAGTTCATGAGAATTTAGCATACGTACTCATTCGTACTCATTCTTTTCAAACTTTATTATTGCATAGCAAGAACAAAGTTTGGGGGTGTGTATTCGTACTTTTAGTTGTACACGAAATTCGAATGAAAAATTGGTCAAATTTTTTTGAAAATATTGATGCATGAAGTGAGTGCAAAGTGATGAGAATGTGATTTAATTGGGTGATGATTTGGTTCGTTGAAAAGCACGTTGGAAGAGACCCCAACTCCTCGTTCGAATGAGCGATCAGGCTTAAATCGAGGAGTTTTCCAGGTTAGTACTCGTGTTGGTCATAAATTTTTGTAAAACGGGTTGAAAAGGTTAAATTTCGAGCTTTGGAAGTGAAAATACTCGAGCAGTCTTGGTCGTGCACTCAGTGCTCGAGTACTGTGCTCGAGCTGGCTCAAGTCGAGCACTAAGTTCTCGAGCTCGAGTGGTCGTGCACTTTTCACGTTCTGGAAGTTGGGTGCACTCGAGTAGATTCTGCTCGAGCATTTAGTGCTCGAGCACTACTCGAGTTGACGCGATCCGGGTTTTCATGCCCTGGTTCGATTTTCCACCCTTTATATTCATTCCACAAACTTTTCACACACAATACACACACTAGAGGGGGTGATTTGACTGTGAACTTCACCCTTTTGCACCAAGTTCTTCACTTGTACTTGATTTCTCCGACGAATTCCTTCGATTCTTCATAAAAAGGTATGTATTCTCTCATTCTCTTCATTCTATTCTTAGTTTAGGCTTGAATTTGGCATGGATTGAGTATGATAAAGTTAGGGTTCATGTGTTCTTGAGAAGAATTGGGGATTTTCACATTACTTGTCGATTTTTGCTTCTTTGATGATAAATGATGCCTCTATGCTATGGATTTATGAATTCAAGCTTCAATTTTGAAATTGCATGAGTGCATTTTGTGTATTTCTAGAGAGAGAAAGTAGGAATTGACATGGGTATTGTGAAAATTAGAATATTGGGATTGAATTGAGAAGTGAGAATGATGAATTGAGTATTGAGCATGTAAATTGCATGTATATGTGATGTTACTTCATGATAGACTTGTTGTTTTGGAGTTCTTGTGAATTTTGAAAGAGTATGAGAATTGTGAATTGATTTGAGATGATTAAATCACCCTTGTGTGAAACCTTGTACACCATTGAATAAATTTGAGTTTGAAAAGCTATTTGACTTTGTTGGTCCCGTTTTCGAAGGGCAAAATGGGAATTCAGGAGCAAATTTTTTTTTTGAAAACCTTTTCCTCAGGGAGTTCAGCACGAGTGAGTAATACTCAAGTCACTGCTCTACTCAGAGGCTGAGTTACCAAGTCAGTGAGAGGGCTTGGAGGCTCATGCTCTGAGCAAGGACAGTGGCTTGAGGTGCTGAACTCTCGAGTGCGTTATAAACCACAGCTTGCACCCTGACTGAGTTCAGTGACGGAATACTCAAGTTACTGCGTTGCTAAGAGTCAGAGCACTCAAGTCAGTCCAAACTGACTTGTGAGCTCAGGCTCTTAACAAGGCAGTGACTCGAGAGACTGAACTCTCGAGTGCTAGCCTAAGCTTGTCAGTGAGATTGGTTCTCCCTAACTAAAATACTTAGCTAATCTTCTTTTCAAACTTTCCAAGTACACTCAGAGAGCATACACTACAAATAATTAGCAAGTGCTTAGACAATAAACAACGCTCAGTTTAACGTGGTTCAGAGACTCAAGCTCCTACGTCCACGGCCTGATTTAACAGGAAATCCACTAACTTGGATTCTTGTTTTTAACGTGCCAATGTGCACTTACAACTGGACTCACGCCACTCCCTGGGCTGCCTCTCCTCACCTCACTACAAACCTAACAATCTTCTGAAAGGGTTTAGTTTGGTTTGGTTTTCTCCAACTAGGTGAGGTTTTCCTTTACAATGTGTTAGCCTTAAAGCTAAGATTAGGAAAACCTCTCTAAGCTAAGAGTTACAAGCTTGACACTCAATGAATATAAGTGATAACCCTAAAGGTCAGTGTCGTGGGTGTGTAACACTTCCTTATGACTCCCTAACAACTAACACACCCTCACAGCTTGTAGGTGTTTTTTTTCTTCTTTTACACACACTTACAATGAAGCTATGAGCTTGTATTTATAATGGGGATTCAAATGTATCCGTTGGAGGGAAGATACATTTGAATCCAATATTTAATGGTTTCAACCACTTTTCTTGGAATTCGGCCTTTGTCAGTGTCAGAGTTGTTGCCTCGTGCTGATTGGTCCACGTGGCCTGGATTCACGGATCTTTGACTCAGTGGGTTGACCAAGACCCACTGACTTTAGGTAGCTTCCTCCTTCACTGACTGATGATCTTCAGTGAACTGAACATCTTCAGTGTAGTTGTCCTTCAGAGACTGTTTGAAGATCATTTCCAAGAAGTTTGTCATAAGGCTGAATAACAAACTTCCCTGACCACAGTAGCCTGACTCCTTCAGGGCCTACTTGGTGCAGCACTGATCCTCCTGATCATGCTCTTCACTGAGTGGTCCACCTGACTTAGCTTAGATCAGCCTGGTTTACACTCAGTGGGACATCCTTCAGGCTTCTCTTCTGGTTCAGGTTTCTAGCATGGCTTCAGTCAGTTCTTCTTGGTGTTATCTTTATATTTTCAGGCTGTGTTGCAAAGTTCCCCCTCGCTGAGTTCCCCCTCAACTGAACAGCCTATTCTACTGAGAAATGACTTAGCCTGACCTGAAATAAAAGATACTATCCTGACTGCTTTCAAACCTATTACATGTTGTTTTGGAAAATCATCAAAACTAAAACATATCCCAACAATTTCCCCATTTTTGATGATTCCAAAACTTCTAACCAAATGATTTTCTATTACAAGAATATTGTCAGAATACAAGTAATAGTTTGAAAAATGCAGGAATTCCCATAGTTTAAAACGTTTAAGATCTGTTCGGTAGACCATTTTTTTCTTAACAAAACTGGATCAGTGGTCATGTGAACAACCCGCTCTGATACCAATTGATGGTCCCATTTTCGAAGAGCAAAATGGGAATTCAGGAGCAATTTTTTTTTTTGAAAACCTTTTCCTCAGGGAGTTCAGCACGAGTGAGTAATACTCAAGTCACTGCTCTGCTCAGAGGCTGAGTTACCAAGTCAGTGAGAGGGCTTGGAGGCTCATGCTCTGAGCAAGGACAGTGGCTTGAGGTGCTGAACTCTCGAGTGCGTTATAAACCACAGCTTGCACCCTGACTGAGTTCAGTGACGGAATACTCAAGTTACTTCGTTGCTAAGAGTCAGAGCACTCAAGTCAGTCCAAACTGACTTGTGAGCTCAGGCTCTTAACAAGGCAGTGACTCAAGAGATTGAACTCTCGAGTGCTAGCCTAAGCTTGTCAGTGAGATTGGTTCTCCCTGACTAAAATACTTAGCTAATCTTCTTTTCAAACTTTCCAAGTACACTCAGAGAGCATACACTACAAATAATTAGCAAGTTCTTAGACAATAAACAACGCTCAGTTTAACGTGGTTCAGAGACTCAAGCTCCTACGTCCACGACCTGATTTAACAGGAAATCCACTAACTTGGATTCTTGTTTTTAACGTGCCAATGTGCACTTACAACTGGACTCACGCGACTCCCTGGGCTGCCTCTCCTCACCTCACTACAAACCTAACAATCTTCTGAAAGGGTTTAGTTTGGTTTGGTTTTCTCCAACTAGGTGAGGTTTTCCTTTACAATGTGTTAGCCTTAAAGCTAAGATTAGGAAAACCTCTCTAAGCTAAGAGTTACAAGCTTGACACTCAATGAATATAAGTGATAACCCTAAAGGTCAGTGTCGTGGGTGTGTAACACTTCCTTATGACTCCCTAACAACTAACACACCCTCACAGCTTGTAGGTGTTTTTTTCTTCTTTTACACACACTTACAATGAAGCTATGAGCTTGTATTTATAATGGGGATTCAAATGTATCCGTTGGAGGGAAGATACATTTGAATCCAATATTTAATGGTTTCAACCACTTTTCTTGGAATTCGGCCTTTGTCAGTGTCAGAGTTGTTGCCTCGTGCTGATTGGTCCACGTGGCCTGGATTCACGGATCTTTGACTCAGTGGGTTGACCAAGACCCACTGAATTTAGGTAGCTTCCTCCTTCACTGACTGATGATCTTCAGTGAACTGAACATCTTCAGTGTAGTTGTCCTTCAGAGACTGTTTGAAGATCATTTCCAAGAAGTTTGTCATAAGGCTGAATAACAAACTTCCCTGACCACAATAGCCTGACTCCTTCAGGGCCTACTTGGTGCAGCACTGATCCTCCTGATCATGCTCTTCACTGAGTGGTCCACCTGACTTAGCTTAGATCAGCCTGGTTTACACTCAGTGGGACATCCTTCAGGCTTCTCTTCTGGTTCAGGTTTCTTGCATGGCTTCAGTCAGTTCTTCTTGGTGTTATCTTTATATTCTCAGGCTGTGTTGCAAAGTTCCCCCTCGCTGAGTTCCCCTCAACTGAACAGCCTATTCTACTGAGAAATGACTTAGCTTGACCTGAAATAAAAGATACTATCCTGACAGCTTTCAAACCTATTACATGTTATTTTGGAAAATCATCAAAACTAAAACATATCCCAACAATTTCCCCATTTTTGATGATTCCAAAACTTCTAACCAAATGATTTTCTATTACAAGAATATTGTCAGAATACAAGTAATAGTTTGAAAAATGCAGGAATTCCCATAGTTTAAAACGTTTAAGATCTGTTCGGTAGACCATTTTTTTCTTACCAAAACTGGATCAGTGGTCATGTGAACAACCCGCTCTGATACCAATTGATGGTCCCATTTTCGAAGGGCAAAATGGGAATTCAGGAGCACATTTTTTTTTGAAAACCTTTTCCTCAGGGAGTTCAGCACGAGTGAGTAATACTCAAGTCACTGCTCTGCTCAGAGGCTGAGTTACCAAGTCAGTGAGAGGGCTTGGAGGCTCATGCTCTGAGCAAGGACAGTGGCTTGAGGTGCTGAACTCTCGAGTGCGTTATAAACCACAGCTTGCACCCTGACTGAGTTCAGTGATGGAATACTCAAGTCACTGCGTTGCTAAGAGTCAGAGCACTCAAGTCAGTCCAAACTGACTTGTGAGCTCATTCTCTTAACAAGGCAGTGACTCGAGAGACTGAACTCTCGAGTGCTAGCCTAAGCTTGTCAGTGAGATTGGTTCTCCCTGACTAAAATACTTAGCTAATCTTCTTTTCAAACTTTCCAAGTACACTCAGAGAGCATACACTACAAATAATTAGCAAGTGCTTAGACAATAAACAACGCTCAGTTTAACGTGGTTCAGAGACTCAAGCTCCTACGTCCACGGCCTGATTTAACAGGAAATCCACTAACTTGGATTCTTGTTTTTAACGTGCCAAGGTGCACTTACAACTGGACTCACGCCACTCTCTGGGCTGCCTCTCCTCACCTCACTACAAACCTAACAATCTTCTGAAAGGGTTTAGTTTGGTTTGGTTTTCTCCAACTAGGTGAGGTTTTCCTTTACAATGTGTTAGCCTTAAAGCTAAGATTAGGAAAACCTCTCTAAGCTAAGAGTTACAAGCTTGACACTCAATGAATATAAGTGATAACCCTAAAGGTCAGTGTCGCGGGTGTGTAACACTTCCTTATGACTCCCTAACAACTAACACACCCTCACAGCTTGTAGGTGTTTTTTTCTTCTTTTACACACACTTACAATGAAGCTATGAGCTTGTATTTATAATGGGGATTCAAATGTATCCGTTGGAGGGAAGATACATTTGAATCCAATATTTAATGGTTTCAATCATTTTTCTTGGAATTCGGCCTTTGTCAGTGTCAGAGTTGCTGCCTCGTGCTGATTGGTCCACGTGGCCTGGATTCACGGATCTTTGACTCTGTGGGTTGACCAAGACCCACTGACTTTAGGTAGCTTCTTCCTTCACTGACTGATGATCTTCAGTGAACTGAACGTCTTTAGTGTAGTTGTCCTTCATAGACTGTTTGATGATCATTTCCAAGAAGTTTGTCGTAAGGCTGAATGACAAACTTCCCTGACCACAGTAGCCTGACTCCTTCAGGGCCTACTTGGTGCAGCACTGATCCTCTTGATCATGCTCTTCACTGAGTGGTCCACCTGACTTAGCTTAGATCAGCCTGGTTTACACTCAGTGGGACATCCTTCAGGCTTCTCTTCTGGTTCAGGTTTCTGGCATGGCTTCAGTCAGTTCTTCTTGGTGTTATCTTGATATTCTCAGGCTGTGTTGCAAAGTTCCCCCTCGCTGAGTTCCCCCTCAACTGAACAGCCTATTCTACTGAGAAATGACTTAGCCTGACCTGAAATAAAAGATACCATCCTGACTACTTTCAAACCTATTACATGTTGTTTTGGAAAATCATCAAAACTAAAACATATCCCAACAGACTTGATTGTTATTTTCTTGGATATTCATGAGTTGTGTTGGGTGAATTGATTTGATGCATTAGGTTATGGCTGCTCCAAAGAAGTTCGAGGATAGGTTTGTTGAGGGTGATGAGTTGCTAGATTTGACTGCTGAGTTGACGAGGAAGGGATTAATGCCCTCTCGTTGGGATCATTTGACGTATGGGGATAGATGGTACGCTCACATCTATCGTTGGAATTTGGTTGCTGGAAAAGTGGAGAAGACTTGGCGTCCTTGTGTTGAGTTCATGAGGAATTTGGGAATCGAAGAAGAGGTTAAGAGGGTATTCGAGAGGAACAATATGAAAGAATTCTACGAGATCTTGGTCTCCATGAAAACTCACGCAGACTTGGTGGAGCAATTCTTAGCTTCTGTGAAGATGCAGGGGGATGGCACCTTCAGGTTCATGATCAGGAACGAGTGGCATGCCTATGAGATAGGGACGGTGAATATGGCCCTGCACTTACCACAACCAAGTGACAGGACCCGCAAATCGAGTATGTTCAAAGCTGATGAATTTTGGCAGCTTATCACCGGAGGGTTCGCTGGAATGTACTCTTCAAGGACTGCCCGAGCTTTGTCCATCTGAAATCCTATTATCCGGTACATTGAGAGAATCCTGGGGAACACAATCTATACTCGGTCTGAAACGGGCACGGTGGCTTCGAGAGAGTTGCATGGATTGTGGTGCTTGCTTCATCGAAGGGAGTATGACTATGGTAAAGATTTCCTCGAGTCGTAGATTGAGGCTCCATATAAGTGTGGGACGAAGACTTATAGGATACGAGGCGGGGACCTCATTTGTGCGTTCTTGGAGAGCATAGAGATCAGACCAATGGCCAGCCCTTGTGATGGAAGAGATCTCGATTTCGAGCATATGTATCACACTTGGATGTGTGAGCATTGGATTGATAGATATTGCATGAGGCTCCGAGATGATGAGCTTTTTTCGATACCTAATGAGAAGTTGGTGACCTTGAAGGGTTTAAAGAAGGAGAATGTATGGATGGATGGTCCGCACCACGTGAAGGTGATGGAGAAATTCAAGGCGAGATTGGAGAGTAGTGGTTTATGGGATCAAAGGCCAAAGAAGAGGCATAGGAGTGAAGCAGGAACGAGTGGAGCCAGAACCAGTGGAGTTCAGGACCTTGATGAAGAAGAGGAAGATGAGTACGAGCAAGGAGGGAACACCCCTGATGAAGAGGAGGCTGATGTTGATGGAGGAGGTCAAGGACCTCAAGAGATGGAGGTTGAGGCACCTGAAGTGTCTACTCCCGAGCCGTGGTACCCAACCCAGATACAGTGGGATGGAATGAGAATTGATATTCCGGATTTGCACACCGAGGTTACGCATCTTCGCACAACTTAAGATCAGTGGTACACGGAAACTACGAGTATGCGAGGGGAGTTTCAAGAGGTCCGATTAGAGGTTTCAGATTTGAGGAGATGGATGGAGGCCCTCTTTGTCTCCCATTTAGGACCGGATCACCCGAGTTATCGCCCACCACCGCCTCCGGATGCATGATGATCATGGGGATTTTCCCCAGTTTCTTTTCTCTTTTCTTTTCTTTTCTTTTTGTATTTTCTGCTTTTGAGTGTGAACTGATTTGATTGAGTGATGTGGTTGAATATGGGGCTTTACGGAATTCTGATTCAAACTGTCGAATTATGATTTGTGTTGAACTTATGAGTTGATTTATTTATTTCCTGCTTATTAACTCTTGCTACTTACTGATTGTTATTCTTGAGTATGATCTGATGAGTAGGGTGAATTGTGAAGTTGAGTTAGGAATTTTATTGTGTGAGTGTAGGAGTTAGAGTTGATTTGAGAGGGAACTCGTATACTTACTAATTTTCCTTTTGAGTACTTGTGTGATGAGAGTGAAAATTCACTAGGACTAGCATGGATGTGAAAGTCGTGAGACTTGAGCCTTTGTGAGAATAAAATGCATAAATAAATCTCTTCGTTTGTGAGTGGATCGTCACCTTAGAGGATGCTAGAACTTGTGTGTGCTCTCACTTCTTGATTGTGTCTAGTTTGATATGCCGAAAGTGATTTTGGCCATCTTTGATTTGTTGAGTCACTTAGCCAAAATAAGCCTACCAATGACACTTATCCCTTGTTAGCCCTTTTGAGCATTGGCCTATTATTTGCTAGCACATTTTAACACTTATCCAAATTCATAAATTCTTTTTGTCCCAATTTGAGTGTAAAATAGGAAAAAGTGTGAATGGGGAGGGATTGAGTTGAGTTGAGAAAGAGAATTATGATGGTTGAGTTGTGATAAAAGAAGGGTGTGATGAAGTTTTGAGTTGTGGGAAAGACAAAAAATTTGAGAATGAGCAAAAGAAAAAACGAGCTCATATGTATGTGTGAAAAAGAAAAGTGTGGTGATTGAAAAAGTGAAATGAGTTAGGGAAAAGAAAAATTGAAGTGTTGAAAGTAGAGGAATTGAAAAATGTATTGAATGAAGATGTTTGAATTATTTTGTTCCTCGTCTTGAAGTATTGAAATTTGATTTTCCATTCTCCATTCACTTGAGTCACTTACCCCATATAGATTCCCTACCTGTCCAAAGAGCCTACATTACAACCTTGAGAAAAGTTCTTTTTGATTCGACATTGATTTCTAGCGTATGGTCAAATTTGAGAGTGCTTACAAGCCTATGGCTGCTGATATGAGTGATTGATTGATTGAGTGAGTCCCTTATCATTGATATACACTTGTAAGGGAGTGAAACACATCGTTGAGTGTACATCCATGTTTGATTTTGGTGGTTCCTGCTATTATTGCATAGGAATGATGAAGGGGGTGAGTTATGTATACGTGTGAACGATCTTTGAAACTTGAGCTCAATTACTTGCATGATTTGATTCTTGATTCATTCCTAATAATTTCACTTGACTTATTATTTCGTTGCTTGAGGACAAGCAACATGGTAAGTTTGGGGGGGCTGATTAGGCGTGAAATTGTTAGATTTTATAGCTCGAAATGCCCGTGTTTTGATTGATTTAGATGAGTATTTAGAGTCAATTGTGTACTATTTTCATGAACTAATGAATTTACCTCTTTGATGCTCATAGATGGATAGAGGGCGAAAAATAGAGTTCGTAGGACTTTGAATCGACTCAAACGGATGCCCGGATGAGAAGATATGGAAGAAATACGAAAAGTATTAGTTCGAGGGAGCAAAAGTATTACTGGAGTGCTCAAGCAAGAAGAACTCGAGCACTTACTGCTCGAGTGCTCGAGTACTATGCTCGAGTGAAACTGGGTCGTGCACTCAGTGCTCGAGTACTCTGCTCGAGCTATGTCAAGTCGAGCACTATGTGCTCGAGATCGTATGGTCGTGCACTTTTTGAGTTCTGGAAGTTTGGTGCGCTCGAGTTGCACTTGCTCGAGCACTTGGTGCTCGAGCTCTACTCGAGCTGACACAATTTTGGCCCATTAATTTCTGACTTGACCCGTTACCTATTTATACCCCTTCTGAACATATTTTTGGACACCACTAAATACATTGAGTTAGATTTTCGAGAGAGAAGAGCACCAAGAGTTCGAGCAAGCATAGTTTACTTTTGATCGAGGTTTTTTCATCACGAATTCGTAGTTTAGTTCTAGATTTGATTATTTTGATCTTTCATTCTTTGAAACTTGATACTTGAGACTTATTATTTTCCTTTTAATTTGATTTTATTCTTAGACTACAATTATTTCTTAAACCCTTGTTAATGTTCTTGAGTTATTTAATTAGATTAATTATGTTTTCGTTCGTTGCTTGCTTAATTACTCTCGTTATCATTAAAACCATGTTAGGCAAAAACCCTTGTATGCTTGGGGTAGGATGAACTCATAGAAGTAGGACGGTGTACATAATTAGGGTAACTCGTGTTGTTTAGTTTTAATTCTCTTAATTAATGAACGCTTAAAATAAATTCCGAATTTACCTTTGAATTTCGTATGAAAATTGTTAGAGAGAGGACGACCTTATCACTCTTTAATAAATAACAGGCTTAACGAGAGGGTTTAAAAGGGGTTAATTCATCTACCGGTTTATCTAGGGAGGAAGACCGCATCACCTTAGTTAAATTAGGGTCTCTTTAATTAAGCACAATCCATTAACTTGTTTAGTGGATTAGTGAAGTTGATTGATAGGATAAAGTATTAGGGTTTAATTCTTGAGTTTTTCATCTTACAATCTTATACTTAGGTTATTTCTTGCACATCACGGGTATTTTGATTATGTACCGGATGCGTTAGTATACGTAGGGATTCCTACCCTGAGCATCTCCCTTTTATATTTGAGGCAAAACCCTTAGATAATTAATTCATTTCTTTCTTTTGCATTAGTAGAGTAAAATAGTATAGATTTAATAATTCTTATAACCCAAAAACATATACTCATATTAATTACGACGCGTAGATCTTCAGGGATTTATTCGCATACAACTCATCCTGTGGTACGATATACTTGGTCTCTATAATTACTGATACTACAGTGAACCCGTACGCTTGCGGAGTAACTTCTAGTAAAAGCTATTAAAGTTAGGTTCAAGTCACTCATAAGTGACTAGAATACCATTATAAAACAGTTATTGTTGATTTTTTATTGAAATTATTTCATTTTTGATAAATGTGATTCTATGAATGTCAATAACAAAACTTGGAGCTTATCGTTTCTTCATTACCTTAATTGGTAATTTTTCACGTTTTAGACATGTCTGTTTTAAATTCACATAAGTCCGAGATATTGATTTGTTTTGGACACCACCTAAATGAGATGTGAATGTAAGACATAACTTTAAAAGTTTTAAGAACCTATAGAGCACGTGAATATTTATCCAAACAAATTCAGGAAACTGTGTAGTGAAAGAGACATAAATCAACAATCACAAAAACTTTGTACACCATTACACAATGGTGTGATTTAAAGAAGTTTTTGTTTAACATTGTTGGATGTGATGAGATCCAATTGAACTATAGACACATTATTTGTCTAATCTAAGTAACCTTGGAATCTTGGGATCAACAACTTGTGTACATAACTCTGCGAGTTAGTACTAAGAGTTGGGTTCAATGATAAATGTGTCTTCACAAGATGCTTCACTAAATCTAAGGGCCACACGGTGATTGGAATTCATTGAGTTAAAAAGTATTACATTTGATAGAATCACGTAATATCAATTTTCTTGGAAATTGAATTTTCTAGTAAGAGCGGCATTATTTGGATGCTAAACCACTGTGAGATTGGAATAATCACTCTATCAGATCCAAGTGGGAGTGATTTAATGTGATTTTTTTAATAGATGTTTACCTATTAAAGATCTTGATGAGAGTACTTATCTAGAGAAGATGTCATCTACAGAATTTCACAGAATTTTAATCTCTTACAAAAACTAGGAAAGATGTGCTTGAGAAGCATCATGATCTCCAGAAAATATGATAAATCTTTAGGAAATGAGAAACCTACAGACGTTTGAGAGGTTCTATCTTGTTCTAGTAAAGATTGATGAAATAAAGAAATAGAAGAAGTAATAGAGGCGATGAAATAAAATCAAGTTTGGAAACTTGTAGATTTTTCATCGAGACACAAAAATAGTTGAGAATGTAAATTCTCAGAAGATCAAAGAAATATCAATGGGTCTCTCCTTAGGTGACAAAGTTCACATTATAGAAAAGATTATACTCTAAAAGGGGATGTATAAACTTTTTCTGTATGTTGTGAGTTATATCTCGATTCGTCACAACTCTAACTAAAATAAATTATGATTTTGAATTACATTTAGATGGACGTTGAACATTGTATTTTCTCAATGGAGAATTAAAAAGAAGAAATCTACATGTAAATTAGTAAGATTCTTTTGTCAAGGAGGATAATGTTTGAAAATTGAGGAAGTCATTTTACGGACTTAAACAATCCTTAAAGATAGTGGAACTGAGACTTTGTTAAATGATTGTCTCATTAACTTTGTCATGATGGACAAAGGCAACTGCGTTTATGTTGAACGGTCCAAGGTATTTTTTTGGTATTTCTATCACTAGATGTTGATACATTGACTAGAATTATAACAATGAGTATGTTTCTTAGTAAAAAGATTCATTGAATTCGTAAGGAAGTTACTTGAGTTGTCTCAAGAGACACACATAAAGAGTCTTCTAAGAATGATTCAAAATGAACTTTGAGAACAAGTAAATACTCATATTATTAAAGGACGAGTCATTGAACTATGATTAGTGTCTGAGAACTCTAAATATGAAATGTTTAGTATCATATGAAAATGAAATTGGATGTCTGATGTTTGCTAAATTGTGCACGCATCAAGAGAGTTGTTGAGTTGTTTGTCTTGGTTAGTAGATATCAATTAATCTGGAAAAACACATTGAAGATAGTGTGAGAGATTTTGTGATATTTGAAGGGTACTGCATATTATTATTATCTCGAGGAGATAATCTAGAACTAAAAGAATATACAGACAACAATTGGAATTGTGATTTAGATGGATATAAATAAAATTCCAACTATGCCTTCTTGCTTAAGTGAGAAGCAATCTTAAGGCATAACATGAACTAGATCTATATAGCAATGTCCACTAATTAAGGAAGTCGAGTTTGTGGCATGTGCATTTGCAGTCCAATATGTAGTTTGGTTAAGAAATTTCTGGATATCTTTGGAAATAGTAAGCACTTTAAAGAAAGTTTTGATGATTCATTGTGGAATCAAATAGTCGAGTAGGAGTTGTAGTGATTCATTATGGAATCAAACACTCTAGTGGGAGCTGTAATTGTTCATTATGGAATTATACACTCTAGTGGGAGTTGTTCCAATTCATTGTGATAATCAAATAGCTAAAGCTTACTCTGAGTATTTCAAGTATCAAGAAAACCAAACATCTTAATATAAAATTTGACTTTGTAAGGATGTTACTAAGTAGAAACGAATATTTCTTAAAAGATTCTCTACTTGTTTGATGTTAGCGAATCCACTTGACAAACCTTCCAAAGAGATGTTTATGACATCTAAGGTTAAAGTTCTTGCGTGAATTTGAACATGTTACAATGTAGATGTTAATGTTCCAGAAAATTTTATGTATTGTGAATTATGTGAAAGGTTCGTATAATAGTATGTCAACAAGTAAATATTAGCTCTCTCATACGAGTAATCGCCTCTTACAGCGAAATATGTAAAGAGATGAGATTATTTGAAAGATAGTCGCAATAGATTTTACCACAAATCTATTTGACTTGTTATAAAGCTAAGTCAGTGGATTCTTGGACGAAAGTGGGAGGAAATCCAAGTTAAGTGTCGAGGATACACTTGAATTATGATTTACACGATGTTAGATAAATAACTTTGATGACATACGCTTCCATTCTTGGAAGTTTAGACATCGTGACATGTGTTTCATACCACATGTGCTAAGCTGACCATAAGGAAATGAGAAAGATATCCTTATTTTCTCATTGTATGAGGCTTTGAGGTTTGGATAAGCCTCTTATAAGTACCCTTAAGACTTTCTACAATATTTCTAAGTCTTCACTTTAGTGTTGCTACTTTAGCATGTTACCAATAGCTATGAAGTATGATGGCGATGTGGTGCATGTCTAGGAAAGCAGCTATAGTGGGAGTCTGTAGATATTTTGTATGAAAGGAATGACATCTTTATTAACACTTTCTATTGTGTTCATTGACCAGTCAATCGAGTTGGGAACTTGATTATGAACAAATAGATTCGATAAAGGTTGAATATGCTCTAATAATTTTAGGGGATTGAAAGAGATATGTCAACTTGTGTTAATCGAAAAAAGTTCTGGGGTATAATGATAATTGAATTCTTCATATAAATCTAGTTGAGTTGTTATATATCCTTAACAAGTGTATAGCAAGAAAACTCAAATTCTTGAGGGTCACACGATATATTTGTCTATATGAATAAGTATTATGTGATGGTATAAAGATGCGAAGTAGATGAGTATAATGCTCAAACTTCATATGTGAGTGGGAGATGAAAGTTATATATTAAATCATTAATAATAACATATCCACATATGAAGTGGATAAGATGGAAGGAAGTTACGGGACTTCTATTCCAAAATATATTTTCATTAGGAGAAATAAAGATAAGGATTATGAGATTTGACTTATCTCTTACGACGTTGAATATCTCTCTCTCCCAATATTCAGTACGCAGAAATTCCCAGAGAGAATTCTTCTTCACTCAATATATACATATCATACATATACCAAACAATTTGGACATTTATATTGTGGATTATGAATCAATTCGTGAAGTAATTCTAGTAATTGAGTTCTGACTACGAGGATCACAAAACGTACGAAGAATCCAACTGACTTGATTCCTTTTGCTGCAATGTACGAGGTTGGTTGTTCCAACTTCTTTTTTATGTGATAATCAAAATTCCAACATTCCAACAACAAAGGCATTAATGCACTAAGCAACGAACCGATTCAGATGCTCTTTCCATGCTTCCTTTTATACAGTCAGACAAGGAACAAGAGAACTAGCTCTTTTTGACCATATCCATTACTAAACCCATATTCACTTACTGTACTTGGAAGAGTTGCAAGTTATCAGTTAGTAAGATCCTCATTTGGTAAAACATAGGGCACACACTTGG
Source organism: Ballota nigra (assembly GCA_947034835.1). Taxonomy (NCBI): domain Eukaryota; kingdom Viridiplantae; phylum Streptophyta; class Magnoliopsida; order Lamiales; family Lamiaceae; genus Ballota; species Ballota nigra. Next base: position 38,696,536 of record OX344728.1, on the reverse strand, counting down.
ACACAAATGAAGGAAAGTAAGAGCATCCACAATGGTGGAAGATTATAACCCTTTCTCTATATTATTTTATATCAAATTATCATATTTTTTATTTACAATCTTAAAATAATTATCTCATTTTTCAATATATAATATATTAACATTATTTTCACTATTATTTAAAATATTTAATGTTGATTAATGAGATTGTCCAAAGTAAAAAATTAGAGAACCATAAATTTACATTGTAAACTTGAATAATCATACTACCTCCGTCCCGATATTATTTGCACATTTATTGTTTTCTCATATTTTAGCAAACGAGTTTTTTATTAATATTTAAAATGATAAAATAACTTTTAAGGTGACATATTGTTGGAGTCATACGTGAAAGTATGCTTTTACTTTGTATAACTCATGTATTAAACACTTATTTATGAGAATAAAACTTTTATCGCATTTGCTTTAGATATGATTGAATGTTGAATATTTATTGCAACCAGTTCATTGTAAGTAGTACGTGTTACATTGTAGTTAATGTGGTGATACCCAATCACAGAAGATTACATTAACGGTTTCCTTGTAACTATACATACAAATTCACGACCCAGGTGGAATTGAACAATCCACCGCGAAAGGTCGATGTGTATATCTCAGATTGGTCTATCTTGACTAAGAGATTGCACTAGCACATTTAGTATGTGTTGAAGAGGACCTACAGCGAGAATAAATTCTTCTGTTCTGAAATGTGAAGAATTAGACCTCAGTGGTTATTTATTTCTTAATCTCCGTCACTTAAATAGGACCGTGTGTGCTTAATGGTTACTGCTTTGATTCATGTTGGGTGAGAATCATCGTGACTTCGAACTTTGTATTTTGGGCAGTAATATTAATCATACAACGGTTGCTAAGATTTAATACGGAGAAACGCGTGTGAGTACGGCTCGTGTAATTTATCCCCTTGGTGGGCTCAGAAGTTTTATCGTACCAAATCTTGCAAGTGAAGAATTAGTTTCTTCGGTACGGATAATAATGTTGAGTTGTCTTTACTCCAAGGTGAAAGATATTAACTAATTTAGAGTTATTCAGAAGCTTAATTAATTAATGGACTAGATAATTTTAAACGCGAGAAATAATAACCGAGAGCCCATGTTATCGTAATATGGATTAAGATGGATAGTGCAATATTAATTTATTAGTTGTACTAATTAATATTAATGGGTTGAATTATATTGGGGCTCTGTAATACCCCGTCCCGTTCTGTACCCTTTCCTTAATTAGAAACTTTTTTTTTATTATTTTATTTTATTTTCTCTTCTTTGTTTCTTTTATTTTAATTATTTTGTGTGCTATTTGTGTATTTAAATATACATACCCTTTTTATAAAAACTCCTAAATTCGAAGAGAGAAAACGAATTCTTTCAAACGAATAAAGGACTACGAGAAATTTATTATTCAAATTAAATTAAGGATTTCGATCCGTTTAATTCATTGAGAAAAATCAAAATACAATAAAATATTACTTGAGTTTAAAAACTGTATTATTTTCTGAATCGGAATTATACTCGTGAACAAAACGATCTCTGAACCGTATCATTTGGGAACGAAAATATCGAAATAATTGGATAAGATTTTAGGATTAGATAAGTTTGGAAAGAGGGAGTATAAATAGAAAGAAGCCAAAATTTTTCTCTCATTTTTCTTTCATTTTCCTCACGCAAAAATCTTTCTCTCTCTCTCTAAAAATTTTTCTCCTCCCTCCTTCGGCCACTTTTCTTTCCTCCGCCTCCTTCCACCTCTTGCTGCCGCTGTCCTCTCCTCCTCCGGCGACGGAGCTCGGCCCAGCCGCCTCTCGCCTCTCACGTCAACGTCCGACGCCGCCGTGGACCCAGGCCGGACGCGACCCAGCGCCGAGCTCCGCCTCTCCTTTGAGCTCCCACCGCCGCGAACGCCATCGCCGCCGGGGCTCCGCCTCCCGCACCACCACGACCCAGACGCAGCGCCGCCGAGCACGCCGCCGAGACGAAGCCCAAGCCTCCGCCGTCGCGCTTCCCCTCCCCTGCTGCCGTCGCTGCTCCCGTCGCACCTCAGCCGAAGCGCCGCCGCCGCCGCCTCTTGATTCCTCCTCTTTCCAGTAAGTCTATACAAAAAGCCCTCTTTCAATTCCACTCTTTAAAGTTCAATTTCAATTTTCACCCGTAACCGTTCTTTTCGTTAATTTCCGATCGTTATTTGACGCCGTTGAACCGGTTGTTATCGCCAAATTTCTGGAATTTCAAACCCACGTCGTTAGGCTGCCCAAATCGTTTTTCCGAATTCCCGAACGACGCCGTAAGGCTGCCCAATTTTCGTGAACAATTTTCGGGTTTCGAAACGACGCCGTTAGGCCGCCCGTTTAACATCTCAAACTGAAGCTCGTAAGGTTTCTATCTTCGTTTTTATCTTGGGGAGATTTTTGGGTTATTTTGTTAATTGTTAGAACTTAGAACAAGAAAAGAAATGAAAGAAAACTCACTGTTAGTGGTTAGATGGATTAGTATTAGTTATGGACTTATTTAGTATTATTGTTTTGTTTAACTTGTATCACTCTTTATAAGTGAGTTTTTAGATAGATTGTTTCTTTGTTTTATTTCTTCCATAAACCATAAGATTGGTTTCTTAGATTAGTATTTAGTATTAGTAGTTGAATGTTGGAATATTATTGTTTTAGATGAATGGTAGAAATGACTTAGAGGACTAGTATTATTCTTATGAATATTTAGTATCATTGTTTTTAGTATTATGATGATATTAGCAAAATCCTATAGTATCCTTGTTTTGACGTTTTCCAAGAGTAAAAAACACGTTTGAATAAATTTCGTAATCAAAGGGAAACTCGTCTTCACCTCATAACCCTATTAGAATTTTAGAAAACGCAAAAATAAAGTCTTTAATAAGTTTAGAAAAGAAAAGTTTTATATTCAAGTTTTCGTTTAAAAACGAGAATTAGGATTCGTAAGAAAGAATAACCTTTTCTTTAATTTTCATTGAATAATAATCTTATTTTTCTAAGTATTTTTCCAAGCTTAATAAAGATATTTTTCCTTAAAAAGGCCCCTTTGAGAACACCACCAAATTCAGTAAATACACTCTCTGAGAACACCACCAATTTCAGTAAATACACTCTCTGATACACACCAATTTCAGTAAATACACCCCCTGTTACACCACTAAATTCAGTAAATACACCCCCTGTTGCAACACTGAATTTAGTAAATACACTCCCCTAATACACCTCCCCTTTAAAAGAGGTGTACTTATCAATTTGAAATCAACCTTTGAAAACTTTAGTTTTCAATAGTTCTCTGAAGACAACGACCTACTCAATCCTTGAGTTTCGCGCTCTTAAGCTTTTCAAATTCAAAAGTCAATCTTTTAATCGAAATACTCCTTATTAGGATTCTGTACTTTTCGGAATACGCATGAAGGACTCGACTGTCTACCTACCCAATATTCCCGGAACTCAGAACAATCAGGTGGGTGATGATCTGTTGTTTGATCTGCTAATAATAACGTCGTGCCGGTATTTTCTGAACTCGACTAAATCAAATCAAAAATATCTAATCCAACATATCTGTAACACCTATCTATATAACTGTTTGGATTATGTGATATAACTATATATGTTATATATTTAGCCTGTTGTTTTGTGAATCGATCACCACTGCATGAGTAAACACCTTACGTGAGCATGAACCAGTTCAATTATCAGTCAAGTATTTTCTCGATGAGGTTGTTGTATCAGTTTTATGGAAAGTCAGTAAGTATGGAGTTGTGATTTGGGTATTATTTTTCCGGCCTCCGGGGACAGCTGTCGTTTGACGCCCTCGGAATCAAGGTCGTTGATGGTTTTTCCGGCCTCCGGGGACAGCTGTCGTTTGACGCCCTCTGAATCAAGGTCGTTGATTATTTTTCCGGTCTCCGGGGACAACTGTCGTTTGACGCCCTCGGAATCAAGGCTGTTGATGGTTGGAGTTGAAAAGGATAACTATGATGGAAGGGGAATGGTTGTACATTTATGGTTTGATAATTGTGATAATGTGTGATATGACTTTGGGCTTTACTTTAACATGAACCAACTTGTGTTATTTCAATTATATCATGCGAGATATGCTTAATCACCGTTTAAATCTTATAATCTTTTATATACGTCAACTGTTTAAATAAAATAAACTTTTTATTAATGAGTATAATTTAATATATTTCGGATTTACCAATCCCATGATGTTGTAATCACCCATATGTGAGAATTCAATTCTCACGCCCCCTTTTTCTTAACCCCTTGCAGATTACAATTATGGGGAGCAAGGATAGTGACACAGAAGACACAAAGTCTCCCTTTTTCTTAAAATATATTATTACTAATACAATGATGCCTATCATTTCTATTTCCCAATAAATGTTATCGCTACTGCTATGCAAGACGATACTCTTTCTGTGTGTTTAAATTATCCAAACTCAGTGTGTATTATCCTGAAGATACAGAATCCTCTATCCATCTTTATATATATATACAAATACACTTATGTTATAATATTCTTTCCCACTTATCCGCTGCATGAAACTCCTCTCTCTCAATTCAGTTATATTCCTTTCAAAAAATTTATAATTTGGATTTTTGATCACAATAACACTTCGAATCCGATATAATTAATATATTCTGGATTCGGGGCGTTACAGGCTCAATATTGAAATTCAGAAGCCCATTGGAGGTCCAATCTTAATTCTCCTAAAGGCCCCTCAAGTAGCTCATTAAGTAGCCCAATAATAATAAGGTGATTAAAATAAAATAAAATAAAATATTTTTGATGATTTTTTCATGAAAAAATCAAAATTAATGATTTAAGAGAGAGAAAATTTTTTGTTGATTTTCTTGAAAAGATATTATGGAAGATATGTGTTCTTGGAATACAAGATTATCTCATAAATTCAAGAAGATCCAAATCTTGGGATTTTCTCCTTAAAATTTCGAAAGTTATCTTATAATAAGGTGGATGAGATTTTTGTGGAATATTTTATCATGGTAAAAAGAATATATGAGATATATTCAAGATTTCTTAGAGACTAAGAAAAAAAATTTCTTTCCCCTAAAATATATGAAAATTTCGACCAGCCCCTATTATAAATAGGAGATAATTATTTCATCTCCAGTTTATAGTTTCATGATTCCATGTGTTGGAAAAATCAAGAGCAAAAATATTTTTCTTTTTCCTTGGTTATTTTAATTGCTTGAAAGAACTTCCCACCGGTGATCAAGCAAGGCGAAAGGGACATACTTGAGAAGGTCTTTTGGATGGTAGCACGTTCGTGATAGTCCCGTGATAATCAAAGGTCACATCTACAAGAGGTACGTAATCACATAATTTCCTAGTTATTCCGCCATATGTATTATGTGAATTAATTCAACATGCATGATGATAAAATAAGTTGTTGGAATTATTATTTGAATTAATTAGGATTAATTCATGCTAGTAATAATTATATTTGAATTCGTATTTAAATTTTATCCCGAATAGTTTGTGGGCACCTTATTTTCCCAACACATATAATAGAGGAGAGATAGATCTATAATACCCTTCTTAAAAGTCACTTATCATTTCAAATAATAATAAACAACTCGTTCGCTAAAACACGAGAAAAAGATAGTATGTAAATAATCATGAGACTAAGAGAATACGTAAATATTGAATGACCCAGACTTTATTTTTTTAATTCCTAAAACTATTTTTTAGAATATAAATATATTTATCATTTTAAAAATTATTTTGTTTTAGTTGATTATTTACATTGCATTTTATGGAGGCAATAAATTAGAGTGAACCTCAGTAAATAGAGGCAGTATATTATTATGAAGGCAATATATATATGGAGGAAATATATTAGGGGTTACTTTACTAAAAAAAAACAAAAAAATAAAAGGAAGTATATATTAGGCGGTGGAATAAAAAATAAAATGAAAAAAAGTGTATGCTACTGTCAAAAGCATGGTTACTCTGCAGTAACCTGCATAGGAGAGAGATTTTTTTTTTTTTGGGTTATAATAACCATCCACGATGGTTATAACTCATCTTTTAGTGTTATAACCTACATGAAGGTAACTATTGTGGATGCTCTAAGGTCCCAAGAAAAATAGAACGGGATAGATAGGGGAAATCATTTTAATCGATGATTAAAGCATTAACAACCAATTCATTCTTTTCCTTGAATATATATAACTCAACTAATAAAGTTACATTCCCTATCATGTAGGATCAAATCAACCATCTTCTATCTAAAGTTAAAACCTTTTGTAATTAACTCATTCATGTGGTACTTGTTGCTCCTCCAGATTTAGTATAAAAATAAGCATGGAATTTTTCATTGCCAACATAATTATCAATATTTTCCATGATCTAGGGTGGTCTTTCTATCAACATATTTAGATGATCACACATCATGACTGGGATACAAAATGAAACTGAACCAAGTCCGCTTAGTACAAACTCTATAGCTATGTTTTTTTCCAGCTTATTCAGGATGGTCACGTATTTATTTCTTTCTTTTAAATAACACGTCTTATTTTTCAAAATATAATAATCTCACTATAACCATACCCACTACATCAAATGTTTCAATTTTAATTCTATTAATTTTCTACTCTCTTATTTTTTTCACAAATCTTTCAATTTATTTTCCCATAATTTAGAGATTTTAAGGGCAATATTGACAAAATTTTATATCAAATAAGATATCTAATTAAGAATGGAGGGAATAGTGCTGAAATGATTTCATGATAAAATAAAGGACCAAAATTAGAGTAAATTTGAGTACTTGTCGAATAAAATTGAATACTCGATAAAATATTAAACACTTGATTCTAAATAGGGATTGCAACGAGTTTGGTCAATCAAAGGACCCGCTCCGTCAAAAAATTTCATGGACTTAAATCCACCTATTTTGATTTTATAAAATTTAATTTTTTTTAATTTTAGCATTAAATAATTTTAATTTAAACATATATTTGCTTAATAATGTAATATACATTCGGTACTTAAAAATAATATAATCTAGACAAAGAATAGAGTGAAAATAGTTTATACATTAACCATTGAAGGATATTAGTTGTTTTCTGTAACGACCCGAAACCAAATTAGGAGTTTCATGATTTATTTTAATGTGTTTAAATGAAATATTTGAATTAAATATATGTGTATTCAAGTTATAATTTTTCAGGTGACAGACGAGCATTCGAGCCGAAAAACACTACTAGCACTTTTTGAGTTTTAGCCGTAAATTGGATCAACTTGTTTAAAATCAAAATTTAAAGAATTCAAAATGATAAATAAGAACAATTATATGAACCACAAAAATTATATGAATTTAATGGTACGTTTGTATTAAATTCCGGAGCCAAAAGCCGAACAGAAAAATATCAAAAATACATTGTCGGAGCCAAAACCGCGTCTAGAATCGGGACTACCATAAATGGCAGCCCCAAATCTGATAGAAATCTCCCCTCATTAATTCTCATACTCAAGTGTAATCTAATCATGATATGAGAATTAATGGCCATGCCTAACCCAAAACACCCCCCTACACACTCAATCATCATTACCTTGCATTTAACACACCCAATGTCAACCCTTCACTCCTCCCTCTCCCCTTCTATAAATACCAACACCCAACCCTCATTCTTTATCTTGCAAACACACAAGAGAAGCTTAGAGGAAGAGAGAAAGAGAGAGCTAGTCTTACAGGGTGTTTGAAGAGAGGGAACCCACCTCTTCTTCCAAGGCTTTTTTCTGGCCAAACCCTTCTCCACCAAGGGAGAGCTTATTCTACCCTTCTTCTACAAGTCAAGAAGACCATTGAAGCTAGGGAAAGTCACTCAAATCCTTAATGTAAAGAGAATTCTTCAAGGGTAAGCCCTATAAAACCATTTCTCTTAATACTTTGATCATATTTTGTTTTGGGCATAAAACCCTTAGAAATGGCATGTTAAGAACCTTTCCCAAGCTTATTTAAACTGTAAGAATGATGTATGAGGTTTGAGTTTAAGATTCTCCACAATTTTGAGCTTATATGATCGTTTATGAGAAAGTTCGACAAAGTTCATTTCTACCCAGGTTAGCTACTGTCCCCTTTTTGACGAACCCATTTCAGACCTTTATTGATATTAAAAAATTATGAAAATTTACCTGAATGTATTATTTGATATATATATAAGGAACTGTGGAAATTTGGTGGCCATCTGATTTGTATTGATAAAGAATAAATTCATGGAAATTTGTGTGTTTGAAATCGTGCGAAATTAGGAGCAGTGATGTTATTTAACCTTTTTGCCTATTTCCATTATTGATAAAATTATATAAAAATTTGGGTATTTTTCTCTTGTTGTTTTTTAAGACATATCCAAAAATCGTAGTGTTTTATATAGAGGATAATGAGATATGCCTGTTTGAATATTATATGGTAAACACTTGTTGTATCTATCATATCAGAGTCTTCTCAGCGCATTTGTGATAAGAGTGGTTTAGGATATTCTGGAATTACCACTAAAACTCATAAATACCTTTATAATAAAGACAAGTCTGTAAGAGCTGGTAAATTGGAAGAAATCTGGAATGATAAAGACTTAACTGGTAATGGTTACAAGGTGGTTCACAATCCTGATTGGAAAAGGAATCACTCTGTTAATCACATAACAAATGATCCAGAAGAGTTGACTGTTCTGGAAGAGAAGATGCTAGAGAATAAGTGTCAACATGGGGAACCATTAAAGATTGATGGTTCTGTGAACAATGAGTCCCAAGGAGTAGAAATTACTCAAATTGGAGGACCCCAGAGAAATCCTCAAAGGGAACCTAAACAGATTAGGGGACCTCAAAGGAAACACTCAAGGAAGGGGAATACCAATCAGAGTAACAACTACCAGAGAAGGAACAATGTTCAAATGAACCAGGTAACCCAGAGACAATTTTCTCAGAGGAATCAATTCCAGAATAGGTATACTCAAAGGAACTATAATCACCAGAGCAAGTCTAATTATCAAAACCAGAGGAGGTCTTCTAGACCCATCTATAGAAAACCAACTGATCTGGGTAGTTATGACACCAGAGATGGTTCTTCTAGGATGTACCCTTACAACCAGACCTTTAAGACCATGTCTTTGAGGCAGGCCATTCCAAAGGCCAAATTTGAGAAAAGGTACACCAGATCTGTTTATATGAAAGGTGTCCTTATCAGACCAGTAGCTCAATATGTCATTGTCAGATGACATGTGCTGGTAGATAGATTTGGAAGGAAGATAAGATCTCCTCATCCATCAAGGGATGATCTTTATCTATGGATTCCTACAAAACCTGCAACTAACCAATCAGGACCCAGCACTAGTAGGGGACCTAATTGACTTCTCTGCAGGTAGATAAGAGTCCATTTGAGAAAGGATTTTCAAGCAACCATGTCTGGTACATTGATAGTGGATGTTCCAAGCACATGACCTTCCAGAAGGATAATCTCCAAGATTTCAAGCCATTGAATGGACCAAGAGTGATGTTTGGTGACAACAACTATGGAGTCACCAGAGGAGTTGGAAAGTTGACCTTTAATGGAGTTTCTGTAGATGAAGTCTACTATGTAGAAGGACTCAAGCATAATCTGCTTTCAGTATCCCAATTCTGTGACAAGGGATACTCAGTGAAGTTTTCTAGTGATTCATGCACTGTTTTCTCTTCTGATTATAATGATATTTTGCTAATAGGCTTGAGGAAGGGTAACATTTATCTTGCAGATTTTAACAGTTGCCCAAGAAATGCTTGCCTGGTTGCAAAAGGATCAGCAGAGAATAGCTGGATTTGGCACAAGAGATTGTGTCATCTTAACTTCAAAACACTGAATAAGATTGCCAGAAAAGGTCTCATTCGAGGTCTTCCTAATGAAGTGTTTAAGAAGAATCAGGTTTGTGGTTCATGCCAGAAGGGTAAACAACCCAAGACTTCCTTTAAGGATGTCCAGAGCACAACCACAACCAGAGTACTTCAACTACTCCACATGGACCTGTTTGGACCTGTTTCTCCTCTTAGTTTCAGTGGAAGGAAGTACACCTTGGTGATAGTAGATGACTTTTCAAGATACACTTGGGTAGTGTTCTTGTTTAAGAAAAATGAAACTATGACTAAGCTGCCAGAGTTCTTCAAGCAGATTCAGAATGAGCAGAACCAGAGCATAGTCAGAATCAGAAGTGACAAAGGAACAGAGTTTTTGAATTCACACATTGCAGATTACTGCAAGGACCATGGGATTTTTCATGAGACATCTGCTGCCAGAACACCCCAACAAAATGGAGTAGCAGAAAGGATGAATAGGACCCTCAAAGAAGCTGCAAGAACAATTCTGGCAGAATACAGCACTCCACAGAGATTTTGGGCAGAGGCCATTAATACAGCTTGCTACACTCAGAACAGGTGCCTGATTGCCTAGAGACATAATAAGACTCCATATGAGGTATGGAAAGGTAAAACCCCATCTGTTTCATATTTTCATGTTTTTGGATGTAAGTGTTTCATCCATGACAATGGGAAATCTAAATTAAGAACCTTTGATGCCAAAGTGGCTGATGGAATATTTTTAGGATATTCCAGCACCAGTAAGGCTTTTAGAGTTTTTAATAAGAATTCACTTTGTGTGGAGGAAACACCTCATGTTATTTTTTATGAATCTGCTTTTGAGTGCAAAGTGGACTCTCAGTCTTCAGAAGAGACCCAGAATCAGACTACACCCAGAGTTATCAAAGTCAATCCACCTGTTCTTGATTCAGATTCAGATTCAGATGATGACCCATCTCCTGGTTCTCTGAAGCAGCAGCCTTCACAAGGAGCAGAATCAGAAGAGGTTGGAACTCCTGTAGGGGAAAGCTCTTCTGCAGGTGGTGATAATCACCAAGGTACTGCAGAAGATGATCAACCAGGCAAGACCACGGGAAGGAGGACCCTGGTTGATCACCCCAATGACCTAATCCTTGGAGATCCAACTAAGGGTGTCCAGACTAGGAGAACTCTTAACTTAGCTACCTTATTCAGTTGCTATGTGTCCTTGATTGAGCCCAAGAACATCAAGGAAGCACTGAAAGATTCAAATTGGATTGTTGCAATGCAGGAGGAATTGAATCAATTCACCAGACAGGATGTTTGGGAGCTGGTAGACAGACCAAGACATCAAAAGGTGATAGGCACTAAGTGGGTTTTCAAGAATAAGAAAGATGAGAATGATGTCATTACTAGGAACAAGGCAAGGCTAGTGGCCCAGGGCTATTCTCAGTCTGAAGGAATAGACTATGATGAGACATTTGCTCCTGTTGCCAGACTAGAAGCCATCAGATTGTTCTTAGCATATGCTGCTCACATGAAGTTCAAAGTATACCAGATGGATGTGAAATCTGCCTTTCTTAATGGGATTCTCATTGAGGAAGTGTATGTGGAACAACCGCCTGGTTTTGAACAAGGTGACAAGGTGTTTAAGCTTAAGAAAGCTCTTTATGGGCTGAAGCAGGCACCCAGAGCATGGTATGATACTCTATCTCAATTTCTTCTGGACAATGGTTTTACTAAGGGTAAGATTGATAGAACCTTGTTTAGGAAAGAAGAAGGAAAGGACATCCTTCTGGTCCAAATATATGTTGATGACATCATATTTGGATCCCCTAACAAGAAGCTGTGTGAGAAGTTTGGTGAACTCATGCAGGGACAGTTTGAGATGTCCATGATGGGAGAAATGAATTACTTTTTGGGTTTGCAGGTTAAGCAAACAGAGAAGGGAATTTTTATTAATCAAGCAAAGTACACCAGAAACATGTTAGAGAAATTTGGAGTAGGATCTAGCAAAGCAGCCAAGATACCTATGATGACAAATTTCAACATGGATCCAGATGAGTCTGGAGAGAGAGTGGACCAGACTCAGTACAGAGCACTTATTGGTTCGCTCTTGTACCTGACTGCAAGCAGACCAGATATTACCTTTGCCGTAGGTGTTTGTGCCAGATTTCAAGCTAACCCCAAGAAGAGTCACTTGGAAGCAGCTAGGAAGATATTGAAATATCTTAAGGGAACAATGAATTTAGGTTTGTGGTATCCTGCAGATGATAACTTAGAATTGAGTGGTTATTCAGATTCAGACTATGGTGGATGCAGAATAGATAGGAAATCTACAAGTGGAACATGCCAATTTTTAGGGAATAAATTGGTATCCTGGTTTTCTAAGAAGCAGACTTCAGTTGCTACATCAACAATAGAAGCAGAGTACATGGCTGCAGGGAGCTGTTGTTCTCAACTACTCTGGATTAGTCAACAGCTTAGGGACTACCAGATTAGAGCTAAGGATATTCCTATATTTTGTGATAGTAATAGTGCAATTGCCATCACCCAGAATCCAGTTCTTCATACCAGGTGCAAACATGTTGATATAAGGCATCATTTTATCAGAGATCATGTTGAGAAGGGAGACATAAGGATGGAAAAGATTGCAACAGAGAAGCAGAGAGCAGATATCTTAACCAAGCCTTTGGCTGAGACCAGATTCAGAGAGTTAGCTTTAGAGTTAGGTTTGTTGGATCCAGAGACAGATTTGTTTTAGGGGGAACATCAGAGAAGTATCCTTGTTTTATTACTTTTCTTCCTATTATATTATGCTAACATACCTGCAGATTAGATATATCAGAGAAGGTATATTTCCAGATGAGGTATCCACCAGGTGACACTTATCCCAGATGAGGTGCTGAGTCAGAGATATGTCCAAAGTCTTTTCTGACCAGGACCAGATGAGTTCCATCAGAGGAGATGTAGCACCAGACTGGCTGTGGTATCATCTGGTTACAATATCAGGTGACAGGTATGTCTTTACTTCTCTGGCCTCTGATCATTGGGATACACCTTTCAAATTAGTAAGTACACTCAAAACGTTTCAACTTCGGAGTGTATTTAAGACTAGGGTATAGGGCCTAGGCAATCATTTCGCTTTTTCTCTTGACTGCCACAAAACCCCTTTATGCCCAGTCCCAATGATTATGCCAACGCACCAGATTAAATCTGTGTCTTGCCTTTCATCGTGGCCATCAGATTTAATCATTGTGCAAAATGTCAATCAATGTTAAATTGATTTTGTTTCCTCGATTAAATTTTGAAATTACACGCGTTCACACTTCATTTAATAATCAAGCCACGCGTATTACTCTATTTAAATCAAATTTCCTTTCAATCTGTCCTTTCACGTTTCCATATTTTCAAACCCTAACCTCTGCAAAGTATTTCTTTCTCTCTCTCTCTCTCTTTCACAGTAATGGCCCCTCCGTGCAATTTTGACCATGTCCTGATGATTAAAAAGCTAAAGACGGAGATGGTGGTGGACTTTTATACCACCAAGAACCCTGTTGCTCTGTCGATTCTGGAGATGCTCCAGAATGCAGGGGTGGACAAGTTGCCCAGTTGTTGGTTCGTATGAAGATTCATGAGGATTACGTTTCTTCAAAGATTGATGAAGATGATTTGGTGTTTTCTAAGCACGATTTATGCGCTCTTTTCGAGAATATTTCTGCAGAGGGAGTGGATCCTTTGACGTACAAGGAAGATGATATCGTTGGATCCTTCAAGATTTTTGCTCGTTCTTCCTGCCAGAATATCACAAAGGGCTTTTTGGACAAGCATTTAAGGCAGAAGTACAAGGTGTTGTTCGATATTGTGGTAAAGGTGCTTATGTGTGAGAATCACAGCACAGATGCCATTTTCAATGGCCGGATGTGTGTGATGAGGGCATTGTATGACGGCGTTCAATGCAATTGGGCGGAGTTCTTCTGGGATGTGTTGAGGAAGAACAGACTGAAGGTGAAGAAGGAGGCTTGTCCTTCCAAGCCAGGAGAGTTGCAGTTCTATTTCACTGCAAATGTCTCTTTGGGGACTAAGTTAACTCTTATTCTGGATTCTCTCCTTCCAGAGAAGAAGTGGATATCATCTTGGTGCCACAGTTATCACAAATCCAAGATCCTCTTCTCTATGGATGGCCCTCTTCATGGCCATGCCGACTCTGATGGAGAACAGGCAATCCCTGCCCCTCCTATTCAATCTATTCCCTCACCTCCGAAGGGGCAGAGAAAACAGCAGAAGCAGAAGACCCATAAGAAAGCTTCTGAAGCAACTGGTTCTTCAACCGTTGCCTTTTCTGGTTCCTCAGAGGAGGACCAAATTCCCCTTCTTGATGTGCTTAAGAAGAAGGGTGATGATGATAAAGTTGTTAAGAAGGCTGGAGCAGCCAAGAGGAAGCGGCCAGAGGAGGCCAGGAAAGGCTCTGCTAAGAAGTCAAAGACTAGCAGGAAGGCCAAGAAAACCCTTCTGGTGGATGAGCCATCAGAGGAAGAAGAGGAAGAAGAGGTTGAGCCTCTTGTGAGGAAATCCAAAGCCAAGAGAGCCCTTCTTCAGGAGCCTGACTCTGGATCTGATCTTGGAGAGGCCTTGGAAAAGGCAATTGAGGATGCTTCCCAGATGATGGAGGATGCTCCAGAGTCTGTTGTACCTGCTGGTGTTGACCCAGCAGAGGTAAACCCTTCCCTTCCATCTTTTTCCCCCGTTAATCTTGTCTCTCCCTCTACCTCTTCCCCAGATAATATTCCCCAAACCCCATCTGCCTCTGGTAACCCTATTGTTCCACCAGAGCAGACCCTTCCAGATACCCCTGTATATACTTCCTCTACCATTCCTACCCAAACACCTTCTCCCCCAAATTCCCAAACACATCTTCCCACCAACCCCTCTCCCCCACCTTCTGTACCAGAGGTACCCTCAACCTCTTCTGGTGCAGAAATCCCCCCTCCAAACACTTCCACCTCCCAGATACCTCCTACACCTTCTGTACCAGATGTTCCATCTTCTTCTGGTGCAGAGCAACCCATTCCTTCCACCTCTACTTCACAAAATCCTAACCCTTCCCAAACCCATACAGACCAGGACCCAACCATTTCTATGGCTCTGGGATTCGTTGGCCCTCCCCCTTCTCCTACCTGTTTAACCAGCGATGATAGTGAAGATGAGGAAGCTTCACTTGAGCCTGCTAACTTAGCCCCTTCCTCCTCTGCCTCTGGGCCCAAACCCTTCACTTTCTCATCTGCAGAAATGGGTCCCATTAGGCAGAGTATGAGTGTAAGTGCTCAGCTCTGGCTAAGAGAGCATTTCCCAGTTCTTCTAGAGCACTTACCACTTCTGGCAGAGCTTACTGATGCCAAGGTCTGGAGCAAGGCCAGACTTGAAGATGTGGAGGACCTAATGCTTTTGCTTGAGGAAATGGGTCCCTCCAACTTCACTGCTTGGGAGATTGAGCTAAAGCAGAGGATGAATATTCAGAACCCAGCAGAGCTGGAGACCCCTGGTGCAGCTAAAGTCTTGATTCGCACCCTGCTCATCCAGAGAGGAGTAATGCTCACTCCAGAGGGCCCCACCTACAAGTTTGGTCCTCATTTTGTCTTCCCTCCAGAGCTATATTCAGATGAGGAAGACTTTGAGATGTCTCCTGCCGTGCTCCAGAAGATGAAAGCTTTCTTCAATGAGCAAATCATGCAGATTGGGCGCTTTTCAAAAGCTATTCAACATATGGCCCCTGCTATGATAGAGCACCAGATCAGGCATGAGAGGAGAATCTTCCTGAAGCAGTTAAAGTCTTCTCTGGCAGAGGTAAAAGCTTCCTTCAAGGCTAATGGCTTATTTGTCAAGCTGGATGTCATGCACAGCCAGAAGCAGCTACAGGAGCACGTGCTGGAGCAGTTGAGACCTGTCTCTGTGCTTAAAGTGGAGATGGCCAGCCAGATGATTCAAACGGCCAAGCTGAAAGACTCCATCCAGGAGATGTTGGAGAAGCAAGAGAGACTTGTTGCAGAGTCTAAAGCTTACCTGGAGGAGGCCAAGCAGCTGCGTGATCTTCACTCTTCCTCCAACACTGCCTTGCCTGATCTTATAAGGCAGGTAGTGGAGCCCCTCCTTGATGAAGTTAAAAAGGGGGAAGAGAAGGCCAGAACTGATCTGGCGAAGACCACAAATGAAACTCTCTTCAGCCATGGAGCTCGTCTGGACCTGCTGGAGAATACATTGGCCCAAGCTGAGTTGCAGAAGAAGAAGAAGGAAGAGCTCAAATCTCTTTCCATGGCTAAGCAGCTTGCTGCAGAAGAGGAGTCAGAAGCAGAGCAGGATCCAATTTCCATCTCTGGACCTGCAAAGAGGAAGATAAGGAAAGTGAAGAAGAGCTTCCTTGAATCTGTGGTTGAAGAAGCAGAGAAGAGATTCAAGGAAGAGTCGCCTGAAGAGAGGCAAGCAAGGATAAGGAAAAACATAGATGAAAAATAGAGGCTCCGATATGTTAGAAGGCAAAATAAGAAGAACAGAGAAGCTGGCATCACTCCTGGTGCTAGTGGATCCAGCCAGAAGAGAAAAGGGCCTGTTGAAGTCATGAACATCCTCCCTCTCAGGACAGAAGGGTCATTTGACTCAACTGTTCCTGTGCCTTTGATAGAAAAATGGAGAGAAGCCAAGACTCTCTGGTTTATTCAACATTACAGCCAGAGACCTCCACCAGAGGATGATGCTCTCATCAACAGGACTTTCCATTCTTGGATGCAGGCTTATGATGCAGATTTGTACAAGCAGTTGATGGATTCAACTATTGAATTCAACCTGGAAGTCACTGCTCCTGAGTTCCATTTTCTCAACACTCCAATGGCAGGAGACCAGGTTGATTGGGCTGAGCTGAAGAAATTGTACAAGACCAAGGTGTTGGTGAACTTCACTCCAACATCTTCTGCAGAGTTGAAGGCCGTCCAGGATAGGTTTCTGGATTGGTTTCTGGTGCCTAAAGACAACAGAAGATATGCATAGAATAGGACCTGATCTTCAATGTAATTTGTAATCATATTTGTCCTTATTATCAATGAAATTCATATCTTCTCTGTTCAAAAGACAACCTCTTGTTGTCTTAATTGTTTGCCTGATAAGATCTATTCTAAGGTCTTATCCTTTAATGTTTTCTTGCTTAAGTTTATTATTTTTTTTTATCAGTTCTGGTAGTGTTTTAACTCCATCAAAAAGGGGGAAATTGTTAGGATAAAAATTGTTAGTTTTGATGAGTTAAAACAAACCAGAAGATGTAATAGGACCATCTGGACCTGTTAGCCAAATGATGATCTAGATTAGGACTTAGTCTAGGGGGAACTGCCAGACCAGAAGACTTCACCAGAAGAGTCACCAGAAAACCCCACCAGAGGACTCCATCAGAAGACTTCACCAGATGAGATTGACCAGAGGCAGAGGACCTTCCCCAGACCAGACGAGTCCGGACCAGACGAGTCTGGTGGAACAAAAGATGCTCAGTTTGATCCCCTGATTCTACTGAGTATTCTGGTTGTTCACCAGATTAGGACCAGAAGACACCGAGGTTGCCTGGTGTCTGGTCTTGCCTTCTCTGGAGAGAATCAGAGTTAGGCAGAGGAAGCTATTGACCGTTGGTGATTCAAATCAAGTCAACATGATCAGGATTGGAAAGTATTTGAAGATAATCAATCCAAGGATCCCACCAACCCAATCAATCAATTAGGGAATTGATTGATTGAGGCTTCCTTATATAGAGGATCTGATTGGATTAGCCCTCCAACGGCTAGCCCTAATCCCCTCTATATATACAAGAGTGCAGTTCAAGAAAAAGCTCTAGAGACTCTACACGCGAATAAGTGATCCAAGCTTTTGATATTCATACCAAGCACTCTTACTGTTCATAATATTTATCTACTCTAAAGGAGTTATTGAAACCACAACCTGTTCATCTATTAGACAAGGTTGTTGGCTGGTTGATCTTTAGATTGAAGTTAAATCTAAAGAGGTTGTAAGAAGGAACTGGTACTTCCCAATTCCAGTAAGTAAGTTTGTGAGTTGGTTGATTGTGAGACCCCTTGGTTATAAGGGAGAGTGGACGTAGGATATTCAATCCGAACCACTATACATCTTGTGTTCTTTATCGCTTTATTTTACTTATTGTTTGTTGATTATTGCTCTCTTGTAAAAGACTTTGAAAGACATTTAACTTAAGCTTCCGCAATTAATCTAACTAATGGGACCAACATGAGCCATATGAATGATAGGCCTTCGGGCTATATAAATGCTTTGTTCTAAATCTGTGTTTATAAGTTTCATGTTAAAGAAAGCGAATACACGTGACCAAAAATTATAATGAACCAACTGAAAGGTGAAAATCTTAAGGCTGCACTTGGTAGGGCATATAAGCCCATATTATGGGGTGTTGTATAGTTAATATTCTGCTTGGTAGGGCATACTAAAATAATATCGACTCGTTTTTTATACGCCCGACCCTGTAAAGTAGTAAGGCGTAATACCTCCAAAGAACTATTCACCTTTATAAAATTAATTCGGTCCGAAAGGTCGTACTATTTTATTATTGATTTGTTACGCGGACCGCCGCTGTCGGAGCTCCGCCGTTCGCCTGAGAGCCGCCATCCGCCGCCGCCGTGCCGGCGCCGGAGCATCGCCGGAGGCTGTCGGGCCACCACTATTCCTATTTTTTTATCTTTTTTATTACTTCCTACCAAGTAAGTATAAGAATTTTGCATAAATTAGTAGGACCTTTTCTTATATGTCCTACCAAGAAATTTTATATGACTTTCCTATATTAAATTTGTACCCCTTATTAAAATTAATACTCCCTACCAAGTGGAGCCTAAAGGTATTATTATTTTTGGATCTTCTGACAATCTGTATAACAACACACAAGTTACCTGCTGAGATTTTATCTCACCCCCCTCTCTAAACGTTTCAAGGTTATGATGCTGAGGTCCGGGAGCTGCTGTAGATGACTGCCTCCCACTCCCGCTTATTAATTAAAGAAACTGCTTTTATCAAGATTGAGACAATATGCTATTTTAATACTACTGTTAATCTTTTGTCCCTAATGCCTCGGGAGTCATACACAGGACTCATCGGGATGTTCCTTATTAGTAATGGGATGACGGTTTTTATTAAGTAACAAACTGACGTTTTCTCAAATAAGTATTGTGTTAAGTTCTTCTGCTACATCTGTATAATTATGTTTATTGTTTTATCTTTTATAAGAAATTTTCTGGCTCAGATTTATGGTTCACTAAGTGATGACTCGGGTTTATGACATTGTGACCTCAAATGTCAACTTTCTGAATTCCGGGGCGTTACAGATGGTACAGAGCCTATGTTCAAAACTTCGGACCAAATGATTTATTTTCCTTTATTTCAAAATTTTCACTTAGTATAGTAGATACATTTTATAAACTTAAAAAATTAAATATCATTAGTGCGAAGGTTGTCTACAACGAGCATACCGGAAAAACCTCAAGGTATGTGATGTCTTATGAGAAATCGAATAACAAATCCCTTACAAATAAGAAAACCGAAAACGAAAGAAAGAACACAGAAGCTTATGAGGACAAGTGTTTGAATTTCATACTATTTGTGCATGTATTAGAAATTACTAGATTATTCATGTTATGCTATTCTATAACGTCATTTCTCTGGCGAGCAAAATTGTTATGTTGTGTATAGTATTACTATTTTCTTTTCTCCTTTAATGTTCTGTCTATGGACCTTAGATTTATTTTAGGTTGAGTATTATAGCATATATGCACAATTACTTAACCATACAGTAGTCTAAGTTTGAGACCCAAATAGTTTTGTGGCACGTCTTATCTAGCTGTCGAGAAAGAGCTATCAACGATATTTTGTGGATTGACTTAGACTCTAGCCTTTTGGTAGCTCGAGCTATTTCTTTATAGTAGTCTCGCAACTTTCACAGTTTGACTTATTATGTATATCTTGACTACTTTTAATACTATCTTTATGTATTCTGGAAGTCTCGCATCTTTTGATTTTCGTTGGAGACCCGTTTCTCTCCATTTAACTTTGAGGACTCGTTTTTCTCTTTCCAATTATGTATACTTACTACAGTCTCACGTGCTTTATTTCGTGGGATATTCTATTCTGTCTGTTATGTTTATCTTATGTTTGCATCGTGTGTCATTATTTTCCCTAACATGTATCATCGTAGCTCATTACCGTGCTGCTGATCATGACAATATGTTTCGGTTTCTGTGTGCACCCCTATGTGATTGAATAAATACCATGGTATTAAATGTTGGATTCTTTTATTTTGAATTTTATCATACCTATATAAAGTAATCTATTTCAATCTTCCGCCACTTGTTACCTAGTTTGTTTAGATTTCACTCCTTGTGTCTAAGAAGTTGAGAAATTTTTGGAATAGGAAGTACCAAAGGAGAAAGTTTAAGGTACGTATTACACCTACATGTTCAATAAGAACCCAAGATTTAGTACTGGAGTAAGGATGAAATATAATGGACTATAAATAGGGATCAAACTTGACCTTAACATTAAGATTTTGACATAACCTTGGGAATATGATAGTTATCAAAACATAAGATGCTTAGCTAGGTGGACCAAGGAAATAACGTTCTTGTTGAAAGAAAAATTTGGATAAAGTTTAAGGAAGAATAATTTGAGGATAACTCTAGATTAATAGATAGAGTCTCACTAATGAATTAGTACTATTAAAAAGGTTGTTAAATGAAATCTTCATATGGGTTGACACACCACCGATAGGGTAGTCGGTTTTACTAATGAGGAAAATATTTATTAAGTTGTACAAAAAAAACTCCCACCTCTTTTATTTTCAAACTACAACTTTATCATTTCCACTCAACTCCTCCAACGGCCGCAAACAACCATAAACGACCATATTTCCGAAAATTTTACTCTATAAATACCATATTTTGCTCCCATCTCTAAGTTCCCTTCTTTGAATTTTCATCAAACATAACCCAAATGAGTAAACTCTTCCTCACCATCGTCATTATTGTTTACGTCCTCATGCTCATCGGTTGTTATAATGCGGAAGAGGAATTTAGTGCACCTCTCGTACTTACCACGATACTCGTTGCGTATTTTTTAGTTTTAGCTTGGGGAGTATAATTTTTATGATTTATATGTAATGCCTTGAAGTATGAATAAAAGATTCTTCGATCGTGTTATTTATTTTTCTTCCTTTTCTTTTGCTCTCATCTTTGAGTAGAGCTCTAAATATTTACGCGGCTATTACTTCTTTGGATAAACATTTCTCTTATTTATGTAAAAAAAAAAGATTTAATGCTTGATGTAAGAGGTTAAGGTTACTATCGACAAGATTAAGATTTGACTAATAAGATATGAGTACAAATATTTTGGGAAAAGATAGCGGAAGTAAGGATCACAATATTCCTCAAGAGACAAATCCCATAGGAAGTACCGAATGTTTAAGAAGAACGAGTGAATTTTGGGGACGAAATTCTTTT
This sequence comes from Ballota nigra, assembly GCA_947034835.1. Classification (NCBI taxonomy): domain Eukaryota; kingdom Viridiplantae; phylum Streptophyta; class Magnoliopsida; order Lamiales; family Lamiaceae; genus Ballota; species Ballota nigra. Next base: position 38,675,133 of record OX344728.1, on the reverse strand, counting down.
TAAGAGGGGAAGGATGTAATACCCCGAACCAGAATTACTAGGGATATTTATGTGATTAAATGCAATGTGAATTTTTCTAGAAATATTTATATTTGTTGGCTAGAACATATTCAAAAATCAAGGTGTTTTGATGAAGGAAACCAGAGAAATGAATTTTTGAAATATGTGTTATGAATCTGTGAACTAATTTTTTTCCTACGTTTTGTTCATAAGAAAATTATGAAAAACTTAGCATACCTTCCTTGGATGTTAGTGTATGACGTATACGAAATTTATGAGCATCGGACACAAAATGAAGGAGAAACAAAATCCAAAAAAAAAAATTCTTTTTTTGCTAAAACTGAACCAAACAGTGAAGCCTATAATTATGGACCTAAGTCTAAGTCGTGACTTAACTTATGAAGAAGTACTTGTGACCATTTTTGGGAAGAAAAATTCACCTTTTGAGGAATCGAAAAGTCCCTTTAGTACTAGTACAATGGAGACGACACAAAAAAGAAGGAACCACTTGGGAAAGAGAGGGAAATATATTAGCTAAATACCCGCAATGCCTTTAGGATAAGTAAGTAAATTTTGGGGACGAAATTTCTTTTAAGGGGTGTAAGATGTAACGACCCGAAACCAAATTAGGAGTTTCATGATTTATTTTAATGTGTTTAAATGAAATATTTGATTTAAATATATGTGTATTCAAGTTCTAATTTTTCAGGTGACAGACAAGCATTCGAGCCGAAAAACTCTACTAGCATTTTTTTAGTTTTATCCGTAAATTGGATCAACTTGTTTAAAATGAAAATTTAAAGAATTCAAAATGATAAATAAGAACAATTATATGAACCACAAAAATCATATGAATTTAACGGTACGTTTGAATTAAATTTCGGAGCCAAAAGCCGAACAGAAAAATATCGAAAATACATTGTCGGAGCCAAAACCGCATCTAGAATCGGGACTACCATAAATGGCAGCCCCAAATCTGATAGAAATCTCTCATCATTAAGTCTCATACTCAAGTGTAATCTAATGATGATATGAGAATTAATGGCTATGCCTAGCCCAAAACACCTCCCTACACACTCAATCATCATTACCTTGTGTTTAACACACCTAATGCCAACCCTTCACTCCTCCCTCACCCCTTCTATAAATACCAACATCCAACCTTGATTATTTATCTTGCAAACACACAAGAGAAGCTGAGAGAGAGAGAGAGAGAGAGAGAGAGAGAGAGAGAGAGAGAGAGAGAGAGAGAGAGAGAGAGAGAGAGAGAGAGAGAGAGAGGGGGAGGGGGAGCGAGCTAGTCTTAGAGGGTGTTTGAAGAGAGGGAACCCACCTCTTCTTCCAAGGGTTTTTCCGGCCAAGCCCTTCTCCACCAAGGGAGAGCTTGTTCTAACCTTCTTCTACAAGTCAAGAAGACCGTTGAAGCTAGGGAAAGCCACCCAAATCCTTAATCCAAAGAGAATTCTTCAAGTGTAAGCCCTATAAACCCATTTCACTTAATACTTTGATCATATTTTATTTTGGGCATGAAACCCTTAGAAATGGCATGTTAAGAACCTTTTCCAAGCTTTGTTAAATTGTAAGAATAATGTATGAGGTTTGAGTTTAAGATTCCCAATAATTTTGAGCTTATATGATCGTTTATGAGAAAGTTCGACAAAGTTTATTTCTACTCGGGTTAGCTACTACCCCCTTTTTGACGAACCCATTTTGGACCTTTATTGATGTTAAAAAATCGTGAAAATTTACCTGAATGTATTATTTGATGTATATAAGAAACTCTAGAAATTTGGTGGTCATCTGATTTATATTGAGGGAGAATAAATTCATGGAAATTTATGCATCTGAAACCATGCGAAACTGGGAGCAGCGATCCTATTTAACCTTTTTGCCTATTTTCATTATTGATAAAATTATTGAAAAATTTGGGGATGTTCTCCTTATTGTTTTATAAGACATATCAAAAAATCGTAGTGTTTTATATAGAGGATAATGAGATATGTTTGTTTGAATTTTTTTTGGTAAACATTTGACTGAGGTTGATTCATTGTTTCCATAAATTCATTTAACCCTTTTATATGTATTTTAAAATCTTAGAAAAAATTTAGAGATGTTCTCCACTGAGTCTGGAATGCTCTATAAAATATTTGGTTAATTTTGAATAATTTTACAATAAGTTATGGATTTTTAAGTAAAATATGTAATGCATGATGAACTATAGTATAAACTCGTTTTCTATTAAACATCTGTTAATGATCCGTAACTCAAATGACTTAGGTTTCAAAATAAAAAATTTTAGGTTTTAAGTTATCTATAACATATTCTAATTTTATATTTTTTTAATGCACCTACTGTGAGATATGATTTTTAGACTTCAATGTACATTGCTTTGACGAATGTCTTACTGTTTTGTTTTCAAATGCAAATTTACCCTATTTAAGTTGCTCAAATTACTTGGTGCCCTTAATGAAATTTTTTCCATGTCATCAGATATATAACATACTAAAATATCATAATTTTCCAGTAAGTATAAATGCCTTTTTCAGTTAATACATTTACGTATGTCTTTTGTTATATAAATAGTACTAGAAAGAAGGAATAAGTGATACTTTTATAAAAAAAAAATATGTTTTAAGTATATGGATAATTTATGTTTACTCGTCCAATAATGTGTTTTGAGTGTTTTACTTCCTTTTGGGTGTTGAATGAACCCGGAAAAACCAAAACCCCAACTTGTGGACCCATATTGAATTAAAGTAACCTTACTACCCGAATGAACATGTTTTAACGCCTCCTTGAACTTGAACGAAACCCTAAGACTGTTTTAATTGGATAAATATTTTCTCTATTATCGAAAAGCCCTAAGTATGATGCGAAGTTGAGTAATAAACTAAAAGAATGAACGATGACTAAATGAGCGGATTGTGTTAGGTAAAGTGGGGTTAGCTCGGAGGTCGCCTGTGTTCTAAGCAATCAAGAAGTTAAGCTTTACCTCTAAAAGTTTCCAGGTGGGTGACACTATTTGTATAGCTAGTTAATGTTATATGTACTGTTGTCAGTTTTCTGAAACAAACGTAATGAATTTCAGTAAAAGACAATAACAATCTTATGAATATGAATGCAAGTATGTAATTATTACAATGTGAGCATGTGGTATGTGATTTGTGAACTATGTGAAAGTTGTAAGGGAAGCTGATGGAGGAATAAGGATGGAAGGGATAAGGATGTGGTGGAGTCGCTACCGGTGCCCCCCAAACAGGGATAAGAATGTGGTTGAAAGAGTACCAGTGCCCCCAATCTTTTAGGGACAAGGATGCGGTAGAGTCGCTACCGGTGCCCCCCAATAGGGATAAGAATGTGGTTGAAAAAGTACCAGTGCCCCCATATTTTTAGGGACAAGGACGCGGTGGAAAAGTCATCGGTGCCCCCCATATGAATAAGAAAGGAGATTGATGAGCCTTTGAGTCATATGATTAATGGGCCTTTGAGCCATATGAATGATGGGCCTTCGGGCTATATAAATGTTTTGTTCTAAATCTGTGCTTATATGTTTTATATTAAAGAAAGCGAATACACGTGACCAAGAATTATAATGAACCAACTGAAAGATGAAAATCTTAAAGGTATTATTATTTTTAGATCTCATGACAATTTGTATAACAGCATACATGTTACCCGCAGAGATTTTATCTCACGCCCCTCTCTAAACATTTTTAGGTTATGATGTTAAGGTCCGGGAGTTGCCGTAGATGACTGCCTTCACTCCCGCTTATTAATTAAATAAACGACTTTTATCAAGATTAAGACTATATGCTATTTTAATACTAATGTTAATCTTTTGTTCCTAATGCCTCGGGAGTCGTACCCGAGACTCATCGGGATGTTCCTTATTAGTAATGGGATGATGGTTTTTATTAAGTACTCCCTCCATTCCAAACTTAAGTTCCCGTTTGCCAAAAAGGTCTGTCTCATACTCATTTGCTACATCTACTTTTGGCAAAAAAGTAACAATACTTTTTAATATTATATTCTCCATACACTAATAACCAAAATATTTACTTTATCACTTTATCATCACTTTATCACTTTAAATACTAATAAACAATTCTTTTCTTAATAACCGTGCAAACAGTAAACGAGAACTTAAGTTTGGGACGGAGGGAGTAACAAACTTATGTTTTCTCAAATAAGTATTGTATTAAGTTCTTCTGTTGCATCTGTATAATTATGTTTATTGTTTTATCTTTTATAAGAAATTTTCTGGCTCAGTTTTATGGTTCACTAAGTGATGACTCGGGTTTAGGACATTGTGACCTCAAATATCAACTTCCTGAATTTCGGGGCGTTACATTTTCACTATAGAGTATTAGTTGTTTTTATTGAAGGATATTAGTTGTTTTTATTAAAGAGTATAATAACTCATGTATGAACCAATTTCACTTTATACATATTCTATAATCTATGAGTAAATTTTATATGGAAAATGGTTCATGATAAGTCTATCATGAAACTGTTTTAAAGTATCGAATATTTGATCAGGAGTATCGATAACCTCATCAGGAGTATAATTAATTTTGGTAAATTTACAATATGGTATTATATTGTAATTGTTGTAAATATACCTAGATTAATGATACTTCTGATCAGATTATCAATGCTCCCGGTCAAATATTCCATATTTTAATATAATTTCATGATAAATTTAATATGAACTATTCTAATATAATAATTTGTCATAATCTATATCCCAACAAATCTAAATACATTAATTTAAATATAAATTTATATATACAATGAGGAGGTTCACGGATGGACCCTATAGAAATTACAATCCGCACTGGACCCGTTCGACAAGGTCTAAATCCACCACGAAGTGTGGTGGGTTCAATGAGGGTTATAATTTACCCATTGTCATAACTAATTTTTAAGGCCTAAAAGCGTTGTTTAGTAACTGCGCTTTCTAGTCAACCATCTTCTCTGACCCTTTGTCCGCCGTTGGCAGAAGTGTTCACCACTACAGCAGAAAATCTGCCCAATAACTCCGATAACTCAATAAACGAAAGAAATGAGCGGCGGCGGCGGAGCGCAGCAGTCGGCACACTCGCTGGCTTTTAGGGTGATGCGGTTGTGCCGTCCAACGCTTCACGTCGAAACTTCGCCTCTCAAATTCGACCCCTGCGATCTCCTCTTCGGCGAAGACCTCTTCGACGATCCAATTGCGGCGTCTAACCTAAATCGTCTTCTCAGTAGCCAATCCAACGCTTCGGGCGTAGATCCCTCCGATCTCAGCTACCGCAGCAGATTCCTCCTCCAGCACTCCACCGACTCACTTGGCCTCCCCGGCCTCCTCGTTCTCCCCCAAGCCTTTGGGTATATACGTACATCTTTTATTATATTTAGTAATGTGCTGTTTCAGGTTGTACTTTCTCGTTATCGATTTTGATTGTAATTAATGCAAGTGTGTATTTTGTTTTCTTCCCATTAGTGCCATATATCTGGGGGAGACGTTTTGCAGTTATATAAGCATCAACAACAGCTCCAATTTTGAAGTCCGGGATGTTGTAATTAAGGTAAATCTTACGTTTATTTGATGCTGCATATGAATTATTGTTTGAGTGATTTGGCTGGTATGAACTGTAGGCACTTGAGCTTGAAGATTGAACAATTGAATTGTGTAATGTGTGTGTTGAGACAGAAAAGGTTTTCTGCTGTTCAGTAGTTTGACATGCCATAACAAATTGGCAAAACATATAGAAGATCACCTGTTCTCATATTTGTTATCCTCTTTATGTGTAGACAAGGATTGTATTCCGTGATTCAATAGTTTGACATGCCGTGGAAACATATAGAGGACCCCCTTTTCTTGAATTAGTTGCTCTTTTCCATTTAGATCAAGTAAGCAAATTAGTTTTTTTTTTTTTTTTTGGCTTAATGGGTCACTTCTGCCTGCAATTTTATCATCTAGGTAGGTGATAATGTCCTAGGATCACTTTCTATAGTTCTCACATAGTATTTCTCATCCAGCATTGAGTTTCTTTTGTTACGCTTTTGGTTTCTAGTATCAGCAGTTTTCCAGGGACGAGTGTGCATTCTCCTATGTCATTTGGTCTTTGAATTCGCTTTATACTGCATTCCTTCAGTTAAACAGACCTCTTGCATTCAGATTCTCCAGCTCTTCTAGCTTGAATTTATTTCATGTTGCTTGTACCTTATTGTAGTTTCAAACTTTTATCTTGTTGCATATTCGGAAAAATATATTGAAATCAGAATAGATAAACTATAGATGGTGAAAAAACGACATAAACAAATCTTTGCATGTTCTAGAAGGGTGCGTATCCTGTTATCCGTAATGAAAAGTTTGGAGAAATTGTGTATATATACCAGCCGGCTAGCTCTAGCATATTTCAGCCGGCTAGTTCATAGACACCCAATCAAATTCTCTTACCTGCTGGTTGCAATCAGAATCAAAATCCTTACTTTAACTTCAACTTTTATTGTCAATAGGCCGAAATTCAAACAGAAAGACAGAGACTACTGCTTTTGGATACATCGAAATCACCTGTTGAATCAATACGTGCTGGTGGGCGTTATGATTTCATTGTGGAACATGATGTGAAAGAACTTGGTGCACACACGTAAGCTAGAAAAAAATGCTTCAAACTAAACAAATATGTTTGACAGACTGTATTCTAACTGTCTTGGACGATGATTATCTTTCATCAATAGGTTGGTGTGTACAGCACTTTACACCGACGGCGATAGTGAGAGGAAGTATCTCCCACAATTTTTCAAGTTCATGGTTTCTAACCCCCTCTCTGTTCGGACTAAGGTACTCCCCTCATAAATAATTTCATGCAGGCAATGTGCATGTCTTGCTGAGTATATGTGTGCGTAAAGTTCCCACTCTCAGCTGACATCTTTAAATTTTGTCAATGTGATAGTTACTTTTCCTTTTTGCAGGTTCGCAATGTAAAGGTGCGTCAGGAGTGATTGAACCTTTTAGCTTGTAACTTCACGACCTTTCAAACTAATTAGTCATGCGTACGTTTATCTATAAGATAATTCAACGACGATGCAGAATCTGCAATTATGTGGTCAGACTTTAGGAGGGTTAGTGGAATTTTGTCCACATTATGTTCATGTTACTATGTTAGTGCCCTTTGTGCTGATAGGTCATTGGACAGATTACCATGGAAATTCAGCTTGTGCCTAACTACCGTTAATATGCAATTCACGTATCACTTGAAGCTGCATAGTAATTAAGTTTTTGCCGTGGCCTTTTTTTACGACATCCCACCCCCCCAACAAAATACAAAAAAGGAACTAAAAAAAATATGTCGTTGCCTGTCTTTTCTATGAATATTCATTCTTCGTTAGACAAGTTTTTTTTCCCTCTTCATGATGGTCAAATCACTCTTCTCTCAGGAGACCACCTTTTTGGAAGCTTGCATAGAAAACCATACAAAATCTCACCTGTACATGGACCAAGTTGAGTTTGAGCCTGCTCAACACTGGAGTGCAATAGTGCTGAAAGCTTCTGATCATACAGAACCTAATTCACCGACAAGGTGTCCTGGATAGATCTCTTAATTGGCAGTTAGACAAGTCGAAAAGTTACATTTCTTTTTGACTTTATGTCTCTTACTTGCCATATTGACATTCTTCGTTGCATTACAGAGAAACTTTCAAGGAGCCCATTCTCATCAGATCTGGGGGAGGAATTCATAACTATCTCTATCAACTAAAATATTCATCACCTGATAACTCTCATTCTAAAGTCGAGAGCAGCAAGATTCTCGGTAAACTTCAGATAACATGGCGTACCAATTTGGGTGAACCTGGTCGGCTGCAAACTCAACATATACTTGGTAATGTAAGTTGAAGTTTTTTAACTTGTCATTCTAATTCGGATGATTTAGTATAAAAAGGCAGCTCTTTCTCTCTATAAGAGAAAGTCTTTTGCTTTTGGTGAAAACTCGATATTGAAATAGAGATAAGGCTCACTACTCGACTTTATTGAATGGAAGGAAATAAGAACGAGAAATATAGGGAAGAGGTCCCTCCTCATGAAATACTCCTTCCCAGTGAATATGACGATTGTAAAAGTAGTAATTCTTTTATATTCTGCCCCCTAGTGCAAAATAGATCGATACTTTATTTTTACTAATATGCTAAGTATGGTAATGAACATGTTCTAAGAAAGATACTAATGATTCAATCAATCAAGACCTTTCCATTTGCATAGCTTCAACCTACTTCTTTGTTATTATCAATCAAATCTCTGTGATTACGTCTCCTATGCAAGTCAATTTTCCATTCTCTTTGCCCCTGGGATCCTCTGCATAACACTGTAACTGGAGTTCAGTTAGGATAGTAATATTACTAAATTGTGCTACTTTTTATTAATAATTTGTTTAACTCGTCTCATTAAATGGCTTACAACCACATATTTCTTTATCCTGGTCAGCTCACACTATTATTGAACTTTTTTGGCAGCCTGTTACTCGCAAGGACATCGAGTTGCATGCTGTGGAAATGCCGCCTGCCATAATCTTAGAGAAATCTTTCTCGGTAAATGCAAACTGTTAGCAGAATTGTAACTAGTGGTTTCAGTTTCTTTTGTCTATCCATATCCTTGTACATTTGTTGGAACCCATAAATGATCATGATCTTTTCATGGCAGTATCATTTCTTTACTCATGTATGGTCGCTTTAATAACTAATAGCCTGATTAACTATACCTTTAAAAACTGCTTCAGAGTTATAATTTTCCATTTCAAGTTGAATTTTCCACTTCTCTGTTTTTCCTTTCTAAGTGCTTTAATAACTTAAGGCTATGAAATCTTGCCTCTAATGCCGTGCAAATATCGAAGATCAAAGATGCTGTGATTAATATCTAATCAAGTGAATACCTGATTGTATGAGCAATAAAGGCAGAAATAAGAACACTGAATATGTACTTGTCGTTTGAGTGAATTTATTAGTTATGACATTATATATTATTTTGTAGGTGAGTTTAAATCTAATAAACTTGACCGATCGCGTGTTGGGGCCCTTTGAAGTATGGTTATCAGAGAGTGATTCACTTGATGAGAAGGCTGTTATGGTCAATGGTCTTCAGACAATGGTGATCCATCCAGAATTGCTAATCACTGCCTTTGTTAGATCTATTATTTATTCAATGAGTGCATTAAGCTCTTAATACTGGCTCTACAATCAATTATGAACATTTTAATATTTTAAAACCTTTCAATATACAAATTGGTGTGTTTTCCCTGATTATTGGTGCTCTTGCCCAGATTCTTGGAGAGGTGCAAGCATTTAGCTCTATGAAGTTCCAGCTGGTAATTTTCATTATTTATCTTAACATTATTATGTAAACTTAGAATTGGATCTGTTTTGTTGGATTCTTTAATCTTCATTGACAACTCTTAAAAATCCATATTCGTTAATTAGAATGTAGTATAAGAAAAAGATATGATCAGTTGGGGCATGGAGTGTGGTTAGAATGGTGGGAGTGGTAGGCTTATGGAGTTTCCAAAATCTTATAACTCTACCTCTTAATTTTTCCTGCATTCCTAGATTCCTCAAGTACTCAAGTCGCACTGGATTTCTTCTAAGCTTTCTTGTTATTTACATGCCTTAATTTTTTCATGCAGAACTTGATTGCTATAAAGCTTGGGATTCAGAAAATCAGCGGGATTACAGTTTTTGATACGATAGAGAAGAAAACCTATGACTCACTTTTAGATTTGGAGGTCAGTTGGTTCTTTGAAGATTACCTGCCATACTCTGCTCTATTATGTACATAATTGGCTTATGCATTTTGAAACTATGACTTAATCGCTCATCATTATGATGTACACTTTTATATTTTCGTTTTGGCACTTTGAAAAACTTGATGATTTTCAAAAGTTGTGTACATTTGTTGCCATGGTGTTCAATAATGACTTTGGTTAATCTACATTGCCTGATTGGAATTTGTTCAGCCAATGTTGTTTCGTATTTGTGACATCATCTTATAACAAGTTCCATTTTGTTACGTAATGATGGGGTCTTTTTATTCTTTGGACAAGATGCAGATATATGTTGACTTGGAGTGAGTGATCGACTGTGTAGAAGAGGCTCGTGTATTTTGAAGTTAGTTTATTGCGTGGTCAAGCTCATCTTTCGCTGAAGGAAATGAGGCAGACAAAATGCAGCAAAGATGTCATTTGAGTAAAAATGTTACACATTGTTGTCCCCTGTATCTGGCCCTGTTCAGTTGTAGCGCAATTCTATACTCTTTTCCCCTGTCTGTTATTGGACAATGTCCCCAGTTATTTATACTGTATGTATGCACTCATTAATTATTTTAGACAAAAATGTCCTTTTCAAAAAAAAAAAAAAAAAAAAAAGAAGTTATTGCCTCACTCATCTTCATCTTTCCCATCCCACTGGAATCTCCATCTCCACATCTCCTTCAGAAGTTCATCAAAAAATCCAAAAACTCCGTTCATGATTTCATATTTTTTTGTAGCTCTCTTCAACCAACTCGTGTTAGAAAAACATGCGACTGTTCTGTGGAGGTAGTATAACGATGCTGTGCTTGTGCATCCGGGATTCTTTTGTTCAGCCATCATGGTCGAACCCTCTTAATTTTTTCGACCACCATGATCGAACAAACTGAATATCTAAACTGTTTATGTGAGGCAGCGCATGAAAGAGGTTGCATCTTTTTTATTGTTTTCTCGACCAAATCCGACCAAGAAACTATGAAAATATCATGGTCCTAACAATACTCATTTAAAGAGTATCCACTGTAGTAGTTTAGGATTCTGGATCCTTGTATTGCATCCCTCTATACTCCAATTTTATTCTTATTGGAATTGGCATGAATTTAAATTTTTTTAAATGAAATAAAATAGGTAAAGTAGGTGTGTTGTGAGATCGATTTATAAATAAAGTGATTGTTTTTTTGGATAATAATAAAATGAATATGCGTATAAATTTCAAGGACGAACTAAAAAGACGAAAATAGATTTGGGAAGAGGGGTGACCAATTAAACAGATAAGTTAAATAAATTTGGGTGATGGAGAAAATATGAGTTTTTGTTTTGCTTTAATATTTTATAATTCTCTAGTACTTCGAATTAGAGATGTAATGAAACCAAATCAAACCGTTTGTCAACTATTTCGATTTTATTAAAAAGGTAAAGTATTATATGAAAATAGTTCATGATAAGCTTATCATGAAACAGTTTTAAAGTATTATTAATCTCATCGGGAGTATCATTAATCTCATCAGAAGTATCATTAGTCTGAGTTCAAGAAAATTTAAAACAATTACCACTGACCCAGATTAGTGATACCCCTGACAGGTTTAATAATACTCCCGTTGAGATTAATGATACTCTAAAACTATTTTATGTTAAGCTTATTATGAAGCGTTTTCATATAAAACTTACTCTATTAAAAATACTCCGTTGAACTTGTTTATTAAGACCGTGACAAATTCATGTTCAATTGATATTTGGTTTGCTCATGGACAAGCTAATATATATCTTGATTTTATTATACAATTTTCAATATATGTACTTTCAATAAATATATATTTTATATTATAAATATGACAAATTGTTATATAAAATATTCTACGGATATAGGATTGGTAAAATAAACTATGTTTCTAAAATTCGCGGATTTTGATCGGGTCGGGTCGGATTTGATGAATTTTTTTCAAAATCTCGCACAAGTCAAGTTTCTGGATTTTTGCTCCTAATTTGTGTTACTATATGGACAAATGCATGTTACTGAAGCGCAAAATGTGTGTTACTATACGACTAAATGTTGTTTTTCACCAATATTGAGTGTTTTTACTATAATAAATATTTTTTCATACAATATAAGAGCAAAATATGTTTTACTATCTATTCAAACATTGGTTTTTACAAATATTTATTTATTTTTACAAAAATAATTATTTTTTCATACGATAACACATGTAAGGTAGTGAAAAGTGTATTACTATAATAATACAAATGTCTTACTCAATAAATAAAGATGTGTTTACACAAATACATAAAATCATCCTCCCAGATTGTGTTACCATAAGGACAATCATATGTTATCGTAAAAGCAAATGCCTGTTAATATTAGAGCAAATGTGTGTTACTACTGGTGGAGGAAATGTGTATTGATGTTAAAGTAAATATGTGTTACTGCAAATGTGTATTAATGTTAGAGTAAATGTATGTTACTACAAATATGTGTTACTATTGATCAAATGTGTGTTAATGTTAGAGTAAATATGCATTACTGCAAATGTGTGTTAATGTTAGAATAAATGTGTGTTACCACAAATATGTGTTGCTATTGGAGCAAAATTTTGTTAATGTTAGAGGAAATGTGTGTTACTATTGGAGCAAATGTGTGTTAATATTAGCGTAAGTGTGTGTTACTGCAAATATGTGTTAATGTTAGAACAAAAGTGTGTTAATTTTATAACAAATGTATGTTATTGTTGGAGAAATGCGTGTTAATGTTGAAACAATAGATCTAGATTTAAAAGGACGAGGAATAAATTAAAAGACACATATTTGTCCTTATGGTCATTTTAAAGTACATAAATTTATTTTTTAAGGATTAGTAACACACATTTCCCTTATTGTAATACATATTTGCTCATATAGTAAGACAACCTGGGAGTGAAAATCCTAAAATAAAACTTGTGAGATTTTTTTTTTTTTTAAAATCAATTTGACCCGCTTAGGATCCACGAATTTTGACCTGGAGCGACTCAACCTGCAATTCTTTTAATATTTGTTAATTTTAGGTATATTTTACATGTAAAATATTTCACAATATAGTATAAAAATATATGTATTTAAATTTCAATCTATTATATAAAATTATAGAATTTAGTAGATGAGTATATATTTATTTAAATATATGTTCTTATTAATGTGTTGATGAAATTGAATTTATAATTAATATTATAAACTCATTTAGGCTTGATTAAATTTAAAATACTTGCAAATTATTAATTTATTAAATAAATAAATTTGAGTGAGCTCGACTCGAGAATAAACGTATGAAACTCAGACACTCAGTATCTGTCTCTTCGATTATAATTAAACCAGAAAAATCGAACCTCCATTTAGTTCTGGAGCGAATTTAGAGATGTTTTGATTATAAAATTTTATATTTAAATTTGGTACAAAAGATATAATTTTGAAAATCTCTAAAGTTTAGTTCAATTCCGGAGAATTTAAAATCTTGGAATATTACCGAGACCATGCACACATGGTTAGGGAATTAAAAAGTGCAATTGAATTAACGAAAATCTTACGTAACTTGCGTCTTATTGCAAAGTGAAAACCCTCGATCAGCTGAGATCTAATTGACATACTTAGCTACACAAGGAAGAGAGAAAAAGGGGCTAAAAATGAACACATAAAGTTATGTAGATTAAAGGATGGATGGGTTTGTGTTGCAAGAGGTTAACCCCAAGTTGCGCAGTTAGCTTCACTCCCAAGTCCCAACTCTAGGCATAGAGTAAGCATCCACTGCAAAATAAGCCCCACAAAGTGCCTTCATCTTCTTCATTGGGTGTTCAAAGCTCCTTGATACATACAACCTGCATTAAGGTTACCTCTGATGAGAATTGAGTAGGCCAGGTCTGCAAATCCAAGAGAGAAGCCATTCTTGGGATTAGAAGCTAAGAAATCCTTCAATATCTGCTCTGGGGTCTTGGCTTTAGCTGAATTGTGCGTCCTCAGGTGGATTCACCACACCATTTCTAAATACACCCAACATTTTCTCTCTCCTCTCCGATAGTCCAACGACCAAATCTTTATATTCAACGCGTAGAATTTAATGGATAAATGATAGTAATACAAATACAATGTTCTGTTTGAAGGTGGGTATTTATAGGCACAACGTAGGCTATCTTGTCCTTATCCAGAAGACTCGCCTAATCTTGAGTAATCCCGATTAAGGTAAACTCATCTTTTTTAATTATAAAGCATTGGTGTGTATTACAACTTAGTTTTTGTTTCCTATTAAAAATTAAAAGAAAAAGGTTTGGATGGAATACGAGGATACAAGAAAGTGTCTGTTATCCACAAGCAATCGCATGAGATAATGACACTAATCCTACTCAGCATGTGTCACATGCACGTCATTCTTCTCTTTACGCTTATTATTATTATTTTTTATTTTTTACATATTTCTCAATCATTATCCTATCTTCTCCTTACCCTATTCTCGACCCTTTCGAGAGCATTAAATATTTTTTAAGGGCACTTGCAATGGATGTATTTTAGGAGAGTTTTTTATAAGTAGGTGTACATTCTTTTTTTAAATTGTAATGAAGTTAACTTTTTGTGATTTGACATTTTTTTTTACTTTTTTTTAAACTTTTTTTAATTTATCAAGTTTTATGTTCAGTTTTTTTATAATAAAAAGTCAAACATTTTTCTATCTACATTTCTTTATTTGATAATTATTCTCGCAAATGTAAAGCAGAAAAAAATAATATCATAGTACAAATTTGAACAATAGTAATTTTTTTTACCAAATATATCATAGTACAAAAATTTGAACATTAGTACAAATGAATTATTTGTGGTACAAAAGGATTATTTGTACCATAGTGTAAAATGGTAATACCATAGGATAAAAAATTCTTCTACGCCTTCTTTTTCTTCCTCTTCATGTTTGTAAATCTTTTTCCCTATCTTTCCCGTCTTCCTCTTTTAGTTTGCAGAGTTCCCTACCAACAACATATTTTCCCTATCACAAAAAAATACATAAAATCATTCAACATAATCATATAATTTTTAAACATAATTTTCCCAACACAATATAAAGATATAATCCTTCAAACTCCATTGAAAATTTTACCTGGGACAGCAGGGATTGCTTCTCCTTCAGAGGCCAGATTGTTGTAATTGGCCATCAATTTGGTGTACTCTTTTTCAATGTGCTTGGATTTCCATCAATTTGGTGTAAAGGGGATAAAGAAAAAACCAGAACTATGGCTGATGAACTCTAAATAATCTCCGCAAGGAAAAACGACGACCTAGCCAATCAAATGCAAGAAAATTTCAAGTTTTTTTTTTTTTGAAAAAAAATAAGGAAAAAAACAAAGGAGCAGAGAGTAGAAAAATAGTTGGACGCCGGCGTTTTATCGAAAATTATTACCATCACCACACCCACCCCTTCTGCAACAAATAGTCTTCGTCCTCAAAATTCACCCTAAAAATCCACACCCACCCCTTCTGTAACAAATAACCCTCATCTTCAAAATTTTCAAAAAAAAAAAAAAAAACCCTACATAATCAAAAGAAAACTCTAGTCCACGGTGTTTTTAGTGCGTACCTTACTAGCCCGTCACTGAAAAATACTCGATCCTCTAGATGCCGAAAAGATCGGCAGCGAGTGGGGCGGAGGGGGGCGCATGAAAAATTCCTTGAGAGAGTTCCAGAGCTTGGCAATATGTGGGAGCTTGGAGGCAGAGGGTGATGTGCCAAAGCTTGGAGGCGGAGGGATATCGCCGACGATCTGGCTAGAATATTTTGACGGGAGGCTTCTGCCGATTTCATTGAGAGAGAGTGAGAAAGAGAGAACTTTGAATTTTGAAATCTGATATCTATTCTAATGTGAGAGATGAGAGATAAAAGGGATGTATATATTATTAAAAGATATAAATATATTATTAAATTAAAAAAGTTAACCCCTATGCAATTTAAAAAAGGTGGTTAATCCCAATGCAATTTTGATTCAAAATACTACACCCTATAGTAATTATCTTTTTTTTTTAATTCATCACAATATTTCTATTTAATAAAATGTACCGTGTATTTCATCTTATATTAGAATAAAAAAAAAAAGAGTTAAAAAAATTATAATTAATTTTCTTATAAAGTGGAGGTAAATTAAAATACCATGTAAAATATAGGCCATTTAAAAATTTATGAAAATTATTAAAATTTATTTTTGTGGTACTAAGAGGATATATAGTAAATTTATGTTAGAATGAAATTAATTTAAATAAGTGATGTGAAGATTAAGAAAAACCATTAAGTATCACTTTTTTTTAATTGCAATTGGTACTAAATTTTACAAACAAAATAAAGTTTTGCACTTACGAATCCACTAGTCCGCGCACCCAAACGTATACTAGACATTTGGATAAATTGCAAAAAGTGTGAAAAATACATTGTTCAGCATGTACTACGTGTTTTGAATCTACAACACTCCAATCAATAATCAACAATACTTCAAACACTAATGAACAATGTCCCAAGTGGTAATGAACAATACCCCAACCAGTGATCAACAATACCCCAATATATTTTTAATTATATATTTTAAATTAAAAAAAGTCAAAAGTGAATTTAAAATTGAGCTTGGAATGCACTTGGTGCGTGCTATAATTTCTGATATAAATAGGAACCTCCTGGGGGTTGGCTTGGTGGTGAGGTTTTGGGACTTAATAGTATGTTCCTATCTAGGTTTTAGGTTCGTAATTCACTGAATGTAATCAATATTTGAGATGAGTCCATTCATATATAGTTGTGCTCTGACATACTTTACATAAACGATCATTTTAGTTATAATTTGACTTCAGAATACCCTGTAATATCCTGCGACATATCACATCAAACCACATGCAAAAAAGACTATTTTTTATAGACGGAAATAGTATAATATTTTTATTCCATCCCCTGTTATATGGGGAGCTACGAACTAGTATCTAGTATTTGAGAATCAACTCCACCCCTCAAAAAACTTTTATTTCAAAATACTCTGCAATACTCATTTATGAAATTAATGTTAGTTGTCTTTTCAATCTAAGATAAGAATTATTCAATGGGATTTAAAGTTAAGAAATAAGATAACCATTGACAATAGATATAAACAATTAACGTTAATATTGTAATATAAAAATAATCAATGTTTGAAGGTTAACAAATGAATCATTTTTATACAGTGATCGATTTATAAATTTTTATATTTGTTATTTTTGTAATATCAAATATGTAAAATAAAATTCAGGCAAATTTCTTTATGAATGATAGTTCATGATAATTTTATCATGAAACTGTTATAAAGTACCAAATATTTTATCAAAAGCATAAAAAATATCATCAAAGGTATCAAAATTCGGAGTCAGATTATACTGTAATTGTTATTTTTAACCCTAATTTTGATACTTTTGATTAGATTTTTAATAATATTATTCAAATACTTGATGTTTTGGAACAGTTTTACGATAAACTTATCATGAATTATTTTCTTATAAACCTACTCATAATTAAATTATGATCATAATGTAATTAAATTAATCAAATTAAATAAAATCTTAAAGTCTCTAACCAACCCACTTAATACAAGGGTTTTTCTCTAGTTGAAGTATATATTAGAATTAGTCAATTGCTATTAAATTACTCTCCATAAACAATCACCTTATTCATCAACGAACCTCGCAATACTCCATAATACTCTCCGACATATCATATTAAACTACGTGCAAAAAATTGAGCATACATTTCATAGATGGATGGAGTATTAAATTAATATAGTTTGTTTGTTAATTTTTTTTTCTATAAATTAATCTATTACATATATTTAATAAGAAATAATTTTCATAAAATTTTACCACTTAATTAAGTAAATGAATATAATAAACCACAAAACATTATCATCTTTAAATTTAATATCTTCACATGTTAAAATAAACCACAAAACATGAACTAAAAAGAAATAATTAAATTATTGTTATAAATAATTATTAATTATGAATAATTAGTGAATATTCATTATGTTTCATTAAGTATCATTATATATCATTATTGTATCATTCATGTTACCGATTAATTTGCTCGTTAGATTAGTCCTATGTTAATGGCTCATTATTTATCCAACATGTATAGAGTCGATATATGTGTATAAATAGTACTTCATACGAGTGCATTTGTAAGGTGAAAAGTAACATAGAATATACAAAAAAATAGTGATATCCTCTTGGCTTGGTATGTCCCTAGACATAGTCATTCTTGACGAATGGGATAATCAAACGTGTGTTTTTTTTATATAATACTTTATCAGCACGAATGTTCTACCCATAAGATTCTACAATTTACACGGTTCTGAGTTCTTCCGCGGGCGATCATTACTGTAACAAGTCATGAGGAATATTATAATTCACAAATATGGTGTCACTTGGTAATGTGTACATTTTTTTTTCTTATGATGACTTCAGTATATGTTTTCCTGATGTTTGATTATTACAAATATGGCTTGATTTACAATTGTTTGAGACTATTCTTATGATATTTTATTATTATTATTATTTGATTAGTTAATACTTGTGATTCCTATGTTTTTAATATAATGACTATTGATTTATCAAAATCATATTAAAGTTATTTAATTAAATTATTTTGATTATATCATATTGACGTGACCTCTATGTCAATAGAATTAGAAATATATAAATTTCTTACATGCATGTTTAATTACTATTTGTGCTTCATGATTTAGACTTATATATACTTATGCATCTATTAAGTTTTTAACATATTTATGATGAATTACTTTCAAAGTTTGTTACTGCTATTGTGTATTGGTTATGGTGATAATTACATTATTATCTCATTTACAAACATAAATGTTCTTGGAATTATAAAGCCCGTATAGGATTTCGAACATTATAGCCTCAATTATTGATATTTTATAAGAAAATTTAAGTGTTAAATTTGATAATATTTTTTATGTTATTAGAAATGCTTAGTAACTCTTTCATTATTTGGATATTTGATGTTATTCTTGTAATTTGTGTATGATTAGAGGTTATTTCGGTCAAGACACGTAGTAACTTGTATGTTTAGATATCAATTTGTTTTGCAATCTCATGTTTTAAGAATGTTAATGTGAAAATTGATTATTCCTTGGGACATGAGAGATTTTCAAACAAACTTTTACTTCTTTTGACAATTAGTACACATGTTCTTAATCCAATATATTATCATTAGTAATATTGTATGCTATGATATATTAAGTTTGATGATTGAAATCAATATCTTGAATTGTATTAATGTGTATTTATGTGGTACCCATCAAAATGCATAGCCTCAATTTCACTATTTTCATCTATGAGACAAGAAAGCAATCACAAGTATCATATATATGGTCAATCTTTTAGATGTTGAAATTCATATTAAGACAAAGAGTCTTGGAGGTACTATTGTGGAAAATAATAACACATCTAACCAAGACCGTATCAAAATAATGATTTTCCTTTGTCATCGCTCGAATGAAGGATTAAAAAAATATATTAATATTTGACAGTTTATGATCCACTTATTTTGTGGAGAAATCTATAAGAAATATACGGCCACCTGAAGATGCGCATCCTTTCAAAAGTCATATATGATTGGCTCCTTGATAAATATAATTCGGTTATGTTCAAAATTACTTCTCAATTAAAGTTATGTGGTAAAACCATAACTAATGATGATATGCTTGAGAATATATTTTCTACATTTCATAGCTCGAACATGCTCCTGCAGCAGCAATATCGAGAAAAATAGTTTAAGAAATATTTTGAACTAATTGTTTATCTCTTTTTTTTTTGCCAAGGAAAATATTGAATAATTGTTGAAAAATCATGAGTCCTGACCCACTGGTTCTAGTCCATTCCCTGAAGTGAATGTGACTTAAAATTAAAATACCGAAGGAGGTCGTGGACGTGGTCGAAGTCGTAGGTGTGGTCATAATAATCGTGCCAAGAAATTAGTTGTTTCCCAAAAGAGAGACAGTGAAGAAAAAAAATTATGAGGATAAATGTTACCTAATGTGGCATCGAAGGTCATTAGTACCATATTTATCGAACATCATATCATCTTTATCAAAATATCCTTGAAGATGAAAGGATGAAAATATTAAGACAAATCATGTTTAATGGTGATGATGAATGAAAAATCTTTTTCATTTGAAAGAGGGGGAGACGAATTTTAATACTATGAGTTGTAGTGCAACTTGACTGATGGCTCCGGGAGAGTCACAATATTTCTCCTTGAAGGGACTAAACTTGTTACTCCATTCTATTTAAATTAAATGACGTTTTAC
This sequence comes from Ballota nigra, assembly GCA_947034835.1. Taxonomy (NCBI): domain Eukaryota; kingdom Viridiplantae; phylum Streptophyta; class Magnoliopsida; order Lamiales; family Lamiaceae; genus Ballota; species Ballota nigra. The sequence goes on along the minus strand of OX344728.1, from coordinate 38,655,015 downwards.
CTTTCATTTTCTTTACAAATTATATGACGTTTTGCATTTTCCAATGAAAATTTAATGCACTTCTTCCAATTTTACCCCCCAAAATAATAAAAAAAAATTAGATAAATGTGCTCTTGTTTAAAAAGAAAAATATTAATTAAAGGGAAAATAAAAAAAATTAAATATTTTCTTAATGTTTGTGCATCCATCCAAATTAACATATATTTTGAATAGGAGTGAGTGTAAATTATGCAGTATCATCTCCAAAATTTTGAAGAAAGTTGTTGAGTTTTAAAGATATCCGTAGAAATGGGTGTCCCAATAAAGGTTGGTGTCCTTAAAGGACAAATAACAAGTGTTAATGAGTCTAATAAAACCCACCCTGAAGCGTGGGAGACCTCTTGGTAAGGATAAAAACTCTCAAAGAAAAGAGGCTTAAATTAAAGTGATGAGTCAAAGAACTCACACATAAGGGAAAAAAATCTCTTGGGAATTATCTAAAAAAATATTGCTCCTGAAGAGCTAGATTCCGAGGAAAATGATTACCCCCTTTACAACTAGTGTGTGAGAATGAAACAATCATTTCCCATCTACAAATATTTAATTGTGCAGTACATGTATCACCACCACACAACGAATCTAGTAAGGCAGTTGGCAAACTGCACATTTGATGAAAATTGTTTCTCGGCATTAGGGGAAGATAAGAATATAAAATTAAATGAATGTCGAGAACTTTTTCAGAAGAAAAAAACATCTTGAATATTTAGATCCACACACTAGTCAATTTGAACCAAAAGTTCAAAAGGAAATTAACTTGCAATATTTTGCAAGTAATCTGTCAATTATAAATGAGTGACTACATTGCATATATTTGTAGTATATGCACCACAATTTATAGAGGATCCAATAAAAAAAAAGGATATTTTCTTATGTCCCTACACTCCTGAAGCGTAAGGAGCCTCTTAATATGGAAATATATAAATCCATATTAAATTAAAAGTTAGCTAAATACTAAGTCACTCCCGATATCTCCTGAAGAGATTCGTCCCGAAGACAAAGATCCTAGTAATTACGCATGTGCACAAAATAATCAAAATACTAGGGTTGCGGAGCAACTAGATCAAAATATTTTGGGAAATGATAAAGATCTGGTTAACTTGACTTTTATAAATACAGGAGACACTTACAATAGAAATATCATTATTGTCGACAACAAATTTGTGTCTGCAAATGCTTTTACTATCATGAATAAAAATCTGGATCCAGTACCTAAGTTGGGTGTCAAAAGCACTTTGACTAGGTGAAATAATAAGAAGCAAATTGTGGCAGAGCTAGACTCGCTAAATAAAACAAAATGTTGGTTTTATTGTACATACACCCAGAAGTGTGTAATTGTACGAAAACAAAATGAGAAGGATAAGATGGTGAAATACAAAAGCGAGATTAGTAGCTCAAGGATTTTCGCAGAAATTCGATATTAATCAAACATATTCTCCTATTATGTATAGAATAATATTCCGCTATTCAATTGTTGATAGGCGAACAGTCGGGAAACGTGATTAAGAGGAAAAAATATTAAAATAATAAAATTAAGAAGTTGTTTAGAGAAAAGTAAAAAAGGACGAGCAGCAGTGAAGATAACACTGGGGGCGAGCAGCTGGGTAGGACGGCCAGGTCAGAGGAGGCGAGCAGCTGGTCATTTGGGCATAAAAAGGGATACGACCAACTTGACCAAGAAGGATCAAGAAGAAGGAAAAGGAGGCGAGCAGGCGAGCAAGAGGGCACCTCGGAAGATCATTAGAAATCCCAATAATTAGGCATTACATTAGAAACAAACAAGTGTTTTAACACTTGTCATTGTATAAAGATGTAATAGCTTAAGGAGATAACAAGTGTCTTAACACTTGTCATGATGTAAATAAGGGTGATTAAGAAGGTGACACCTCCTACTTGCTTGTAACATTATAAATACCTCTTCATGAGATAATAAGAATAAGTTAGTTAATTCAAAAAATAAGTCAAACTCTTGTAAAAATTCTCCTCAATCTTTCCTTGAAGAAACTTAGTTTTGATCCTTGATATATTTCTTGTTTGATGATCTTCTAAGAGTAAAACAACCACTAATCATTTAATTCAAGTTAAGATCATCAACAATTGGCGCTAGAAGAAGGGTTCGAACCTCCGTTGGTTGAAGATTTGAAGAATCCTTGTGAAAAGTTGTCGGAATCTGCAAAAATCCGGCAGCAGGTCGCCGGAAACTGGGTTTGTAGGTGTTGTATGGTGTTTGTGAGGTGTTGTGTTTGAAGATTTAAAGACTTGAATGCATGCATGTATGAACAAGGTTTGTAACAAGTCAAATTCATACATGCAAGGCTAGTTGTTCTTAAATCCACATTCATAAACACAAAGACTTTCATCAAAGGACATTTTGATATCCAAAAATGACAAGATCACAAGAACCACAAGAATCGAGCACGCATCCGGCTAGCAAGTCTCGAACTAGGATATCATCAACGGGTGATCATGCACGAATGGTGCGGACGATGTCTTGATGAAATGTCCAAGTCACTATCGATACTCTTCCCCCTGAAGTATAGGCTTTGGCCCAGAATCTGGAAGAATTGGTGAAAACAATCGCCATTTTACAATCCTTGCAACGACAATAGGAAGCCGTTGGACCATCGAGAGCCCGGGAGGCGAGCAATCGGGCAACAGGGCATAGATCATCTAAGACCCTAGAGGCGAGCAACCGGGCAACGGAGCGAAGAGCTAAGCAACGAAAGGATATAAGAATAGAGGAAGTGGACAGCGAACAAACGAGGAAGGCCAAGGGTAAAGCCCCAATTAGCGAACGACTAGGAAGTCGAGGAGAATCTACTCCAGGGGGTGGCAAGGAGTCGAGCAACAGGGAAACAAGGAATCGGAGTCACGAAGAATATAGGAAAGAAAGCTCTCAATAAAGTGAAGAGCGGGCACACTCTGCTGCTCGTCCTGTTGGGAAAATAGGGGTGCCCGGAATCTATTCGGGATGAAATTTAAATACAAATTTAAATACAATTATTACTAGCATGAATTAATCCTAATTAATTCAAATAATAATTCCAACAACTAATTATCATCATGCATGTTAAATTAATTTCACATATTAACTAGGCGGAATAAACAAGTAAATATGCGATTAACGTACCTCTTGTAGTATTGGCCTTTGGATATACGGGACAATTGTAATCTCGCTCTATCAACCCAAAGCCTTCTCAAATATTTCCCTTTTCACCTCACTTGATCGCCGGTGGGAGACGCTTTCAAGCAATTTAATAAACTAAGGAAAAAGAAAAATATCTATGCTTCTTGATTTTTCCAACACATGGAATTATGTACTTGGGGATGAAATAATCATCCCCTATTTATAATATGTAGGGGCCGAAAATTTAAGTGTATTTGGGCTTGGAGAAAATCTTTTCTTAGACTCTAAGAAATCTTGAATATATCTCATATATTCTTTTCTCCAAAATAAAATATTCCACAAAAATCTCACCCTACATATTAAGGCTTGAAATTTTCGAAAATTAATAAGATTGACTCCAAGATTTGGATCTTCTTAAATATATAAGATAATCTTGTATTCCAAGAATACTTATCCTCCATAATATCTTTCCAAGAAAATCAACAAAATCTAATCTTTCTTAATATCCTAATTTTCGAAACTTTAATGAAAAAATCAGCAATATAATTTTCTTTTTATTTTAATCACCTTATCATTATTGGGCTACTTAATGGGCTACTTGAGGGGCCTTAAGGAGAATTAAGATTGGACCTCCTAATGGACTTCTGAATTTCAATATTGAGCCCCAATATAATTCAGCCCATTAATATTAATTATTACCACTAATAAATTAATATTGCACTATCCATCTTAATCCATATTACGATAATATGGGCTCCCGGTTATTATTTCCCGCGTTTAAGATTATCAAGTCCATTAATTAATTGAGCTTCTGAATAGCTCTAAATTAATTAATATATTTCACCTTGGAGTAAAGACAGCTCAACATTATTATTCGTACCGAAGAAACTAATTCTTCACTTGCAAGATTTGGTACAATAAAACTTCTGAGCCCACCAAGGGGACTAATCACACGAGCCGTACTCGCACGCGTTTCTCCGTATTAAATCTTAGCAACCGTCGTATGATTAATATTACTGCCCAAGACACAAAGTTCGAAGTCGCAATGATTCTCACCCAACATGAATCAAAGCAGTAACTATTAAGCACACACGGTCCTATTTAAGTGACGGAGATTAAGAAATCAACAACCACTGAGGTCTAATTCTTCACCTTTCAGAACAGAAGAATTTCTCCTCGCTGTAGGACCTCTTCAACACATACTAAATGTGCTAGTGCAATCTCTTAGTCAAGACAGACCAATCTGAGCCTTACACATCGACCTTTCACGGTGGATTGTTCAATTCCACCTAGGTCGTGAAAATGTACGTTTAGTTACAAGTAAACTATTAATGTTGTCTTCCGTGATCAGGTATCACCACATTAACTACAATGTAACACGTACATTTATTGAACGGTTTGCAATAGAAATTCAACATTCAATCATAACTAAAGCAAATGCGATAAAAGAATTATTCTCATAAAACGAGTGTTTGATACACGAGTTATACAAAGTAAAAGCATACTTTCACGTATAACTCCAACAATCTCCCACTTATACTTAAAGTCTTTTTTAGTATACATCATGCATGTCTTAGTGTAGTAGCTCTCTGTGACATCTTATGTCAACCTACACTAACCTAATAATTCCTCCCACTTATACTTAAAGCAGATTGGCAATAGTCTTGACTCCCATTCCATCCACATGTCTCTCGAATGTACTCAGAGGCAGACCCTTTGTGAATGGATATACTAGGTTGTCCTCCGAAATTTACCTTTGCCACCTCTTTATCTCCTCTCTTAACGATTTCTCGTATAAGATGGTGTTTTCTTTCAATGTGTTTGCTGGCCTTGTGGGCTCTCGGTTCCCTTGAATTTGCAACTGCTCCGGCATTGTCACAAAAGACAGTTATCTTGTCGGGCAAATTCTGAACAACGTCCAAGTCCACTAAGAAGTACTTGAGCCAAACCGCTTCTTTCGCTACTTCACAAGTAACTACTTATTCGGCTTCCATGGTCGAATCTGTGATGCATTTCTGCAAATCGCTTCTCCATGTCATGGCTCCTCCTCCCATGCAAAACACACTACCCGAGGTAGGTATTTTTGGAGTCTATGTCTGATTGGAAATTTGAGTCCGTGTATCCCATGAGAATTAGATTGTCTGATCGTTAAATCAGCATTCCATACCAAGTTCTTTTCAGAAACTAAAGAACGCATTTAATTGCAATCTAATGTGCTTTCCCGGGGTTACTTTGATATCTTGCCATCATGCTCACGGCAAAACAGATATCCGGTCTCGTACACAACATTGCATACATAAGACTTCCTACGTCCGAAACGTACGGAACGTCTTTCATGTCATCTATCTCCACTTGTGTCTTAGGGCATATTTCTTTAGCTAGATGGATTCTGTGCCTAAAAGGTACAAAACCTTTCTTGGAATCTTGCATGCTGAAATGCTTCAAAACAGTGGCTTTGTATGAAACTTGCGATAAACCCAACATCCTCCTCTTGGATCTCGAGTGAACTTGATCCCAAGGATGTGACCGGCTTTCCCTAAGTCCTTCATATCAAACTGATTTGACAGCCATACCCTTACGTCTGACAATACCTTTACATTGTTTCCAATGAGCAGAATATCGTCTACGTATAATACTAAGAATACCACCGCAGTTCCGTCACATCTTTTATACACACAACTTTCGAACTTATTTTGATCACAAACCCATAAGACTTAATAAATTAATCAAAACACTGGTTCCAAGTACGCGATGCTTGCTTAAGTCCATAAATGGATCTCTTAAGCTTGCATATGAGGTGCTCTTGGCCTTTTTCAACGAAACCTTTGGGCTGTTGCATATAGATCCCATCAAGACTTCCGTTAAGGAAAGCTGTCTTGACATCCATTTTCCAGATCTCGTAATCTAAGTGCGCAGCGATCGACAAGAGAATACGGATGGACTTAAGCATAGCTACAGGCCACAAGCCTTGCTTTGAAGGTCTCTACCCTTCCGTCCGGTCCTCTTTTCCTCTTGTACACCCACTTGCATCCAATGGGCTCTACCCCACTAGGTGGATCAACCAACTCCCACACTTGATTATAATCCATCGAACCCATCTCGGTTTCCATTGCGGTTTGCCACGCCTCCGCGTCTTTGTCTTGGATTGCCTCGTCGTGCGTTCATGGGTCTAATTCATCGCCGGAAATCAAATCCGAAGATTCTCCAATTCCCATGAATCTCTCGGGTTGCCTTGCAATCCTCCCACTACGACGGAGTTCCGGTTGTGAAGGTGTGACGTGTGGTATATCATCTTGTATACTTGGTATAGGAGTTTGCCCTCTTAACTCGTCTAAGGTAATCTCACTTCTGGGCTTTCATTTGTTCATATAGTCTTCCTCCAAGAATTTAAAGTGCGAACTAATCACGGTCTTTTAATCCTTGAGACTGTAGAACATACACCCTTTCGTTCCCGCAGGGTACCCTATAAACAGCCTTAATTCCGAACGTGGATCCAACTTACCGGTTTCCTTGTCTAGCACGTATACCGGACAACCCCAAATCCGCAAATGTCTTAGACTGGGCTTGCGCCCGGTCCACAATTCCATTTGGGTTTTAGGAACCGATTTGGATGGCACCAAGTTTAGAATATAAGCCGCCGTTTCCAAGGCGTTACCCCAAAATGACTTGGGTAAATCCTAATAACTCATCATGGATCTGACTATTTCTAAAAGAGTCTGGCTCCTTCGTTCCGCCACACCGTTCTATTTAGGGGTTCCCGGTGCGATCAACAGGGATACAATCCCTTCGTCTGATAGCTAGTTCAAGAATTCATCGCTAAGGTATTCGCCTCTACGATCAAATCGTAGAAACTTGATACTTCTTTCCCTATGCATCATAAGGTAGATGTATCCACATCTCGAGTAATCATTGAAAAGGACAATTTACTCATACCCCTTCTTGCTATGATCGTCATTGAACCAACTTATCGGTATGAACGAGTTCTAACACTTCCATGGTTCTATTCCCCTTGGCTCCAAATGCCCTCTTGGTCATTTTACCCTCTAAACAGGATTCACAAGTTGGAAACGGTTCGACTTGGAATGATTCCAAGGATCCGTCTTTCACCAATCTCCTTATCCGCTTTAGATTAATATGACCTAGTCTAAGATGCCATAGAAGTGTTTCGTTCATCTCCGAAGAACGCTTTCTTTTATTACTCGAAATAATCGATGTGTTATTAGATTCAATTTTGTGAGTGGTGTGCCCAAAAAATGGTATAAAGATCATCCATTGAAGTTCCGGAACAGATAAACTCATCGTTTTAAGCAATAATAACATCCTTATTAAAAGAAACTGAGTATCTATTCAAACAGTTTAGAAACTGAAGGTTGAGTTCTTTCTAAACTAGGAACATGAGGAACGTCTCTCAAGACCATAACTCTATCTTCACAAGATAGGCGCACTTCTCCCACTGCTTCAGCTGCCACTCTCGTAGCTTTGCCCGATGTGATGGGGATCTCACTTTCGTTAAGTCGTCGGGTTAGCTTAAACCCATGAAACAAATGTGATCAGTAGCTCTCGTATCCACTATCCACGAATAGACAGCATACGCCACTTCACAAGTTTCGACGACTAAGGTGTGTGAATTACCTAACTTTCCTAGCCTCTTAGGCTTGGAACAGGCAGACCTCCATTGTCCTCTCTCACCGCAACTAAAACACTTCCCCTTCGATGCTAGCCTTTGCATTTGCCTTTCGCAACAATTAGATTTGCTTGGATCCGACCTTTGGTTCTCTTCCTCTTTTTCCCTCCCTTGGGACCAAAAGAGGTAGACGGACCATTAGCCACCATAGCACTAGACTGGTGCTCCATTTTCACCTCCACCGAAACTAAAGCTTGCAAGAGCTCGGGCAAACGATTTGTCCGTTCATTCATCTGACAGTTCAGACAAAACTGCTCAAAGCTTCTCGGTAGAGAATGATATATGAAATCAATCAAAATCCGCACCAAGTACTTCCAACTTGTTAAGGTATGCCATTATCTTGAGAACGTGCTCCCTCACGGGCGTTCCCTCCACCATTTCCAACTTGACCGAGTCATGTTTGGTGAACTGATTAGTCATGGGTTTGATGTGAAGACATCTCTTCAAGGTGTTCCATGATTTCAACAGCGGATACAATGTCTCCATGAACGCGCCTCAAATCCTCAGACAGAGATGTCAAGATGATGTACTTCATGTGTTCATTGTCACGCTTCCAATCATAAACTGCCTCTTCCCATTGCTTGACTTGTCATTAGGCTTGCCGGGTATATTAACGTAAATAACCCAATTGTGTTTTCGTGCAGTAAGGACAAATTTAAAAAAAACATTTCCAATCGATATAAATCACTCCAAAAAGTTTATTAACTTTAAGTATATTAAACAGTGGATTAAAAGGTTGCGACATGATGAAATGAGAATAAAACATACATTCATATCAATATCTAGAAAAATATGAAATTATCACATAGTTCGATCACATCAATTATATTGAAACCTTAAAACAATATAATCATGCATCAGCCAACATCTCGAAACAATTTAAATGCGCCACGAGGGGTGGTCTATACATTTAAACACATTCAAGCGGATTACAAACTTAAAAGTTACAAATCCTTAATTCAAAATTAATAGTTGGCTCCCACTTTGACCACATAGAAACTGACAGGGACTCCGAGGGGAGTAAGTTAATATCAATTCCCTATGCCTAAGTAATAACCATAATTAAATACAGGATTATTATTTCACTTTGAGCAAGCCACTCGTGGTGAGGGTCAATACCGCCACTAGTAATAATCCACAATCATCCTTTCGGAATTTATTCATGTGAAATCCGTTCTTTTGGCCGATCCGAGGGGGAAATGTATTCCAAAAGAACTTCACAAATAAATAAATTATGGAGGTCAAAATAATCCAATTTTAATATCCGGAATAAAATTGCGATTATAAATAAACATACTTAGTAATTTTCGAAAGTAAGGTTTTTCTTGGACAATTAAATTCATGCAAACACATATTAACAAATAATAATAGGTGCACGAAATAAAACATCCATCAAAACAAAATTAAACACATTGGAGCACTCAAATCCAATTGTCACGGTTTAATTTCTTTACGTCTTGATGCGAAAAATCATCCTTGTTGCTTTCCGACGTTCGTCTCGACGTGCTCCCACTCGAACAGCAACACTTCTTCAAAACCAGCATCGTTTGGGGTTCGGGACGATGTTTAAAATTACACGAAAAAAAACACGAACCGAAAAAATTCCACGGCCTGAGATACAGAGCGCGTCGGCCCACGAAGTGGGCCCGCGCGCTTCCCGGCCCGAGAAGCGCTGAAACGCTGCCCGAAGCGCGCCGAAGCGCAGCCCCGAGGCGCACCCGAGGCGCTGCACGGAGGCGCGCCGAGGCGCCGCCCGGAGCGCCCCGAGGCGCTGCAGCCTCGCGCCCGAGGCGCGCGCACGGTGCGCGCGGCGCCGTGCACCCGTCGCGCACGGCGTACGCCGTGCACCCCCGTGCGCCGTTTTTTTCGCCGTTCATCCTCGTTTTCTTCACCCCTTGCATGATTTTACATCCATACACGCGCCACGCTTGTATGCATCGTCCGGGTACACCGTTTTTAATTCTTCGTTCTTCGTCACGATCCGGTTAAAATTTATTTTTACAAAAAAAATAAATACTAGATCTAGACTAGTCTATTACAATGATCGAATCAAAATAAAAACAACTAATCTACTCGTGGATTTTCTCACGAGAAAAACGAATTCGAATGAATCGAATTAAAAAACAATTAATTTACACGCATGAAATTAACAACATTAAAACCATGACAATTGGATACCTGCAAAAAAGATATACCAATTCTACTATCCAATTTCAATTTAATGTTTAACAATTTAAATTCCAATTTAAAATTCAGAGCCCGAAACCGTGGCTCTGATACCAGTTGTTGGGAAAATAGGGGTGCCCGGAATCTATTCGGGATGAAATTTAAATACAAATTTAAATACAATTATTACTAGCATGAATTAATCCTAATTAATTCAAATAATAATTCCAACAACTAATTATCATCATGCATGTTAAATTAATTTCACATATTAACTAGGCGGAATAAACAAGTAAATATGCGATTAACGTACCTCTTGTAGTATTGGCCTTTGGATATACGGGACAATTGTAATCTCGCTCTATCAACCCAAAGCTTTCTCAAGTATTTCCCTTTTCACCTCACTTGATCGCCGGTGGGAGACGCTTTCAAGCAATTTAATAAACTAAGGAAAAAGAAAAATATCTATGCTTCTTGATTTTTCCAACACATGAAATTATGTACTTGGGGATGAAATAATCATCCCCTATTTATAATATGTAGGGGCCGAAAATTTAAGTGTATTTGGGCTTGGAGAAAATCTTTTCTTAGACTCTAAGAAATCTTGAATATATCTCATATATTCTTTTCTCCAAAATAAAATATTCCACAAAAATCTCACCCTACATATTAAGGCTTGAAATTTTCGAAAATTAATAAGATTGACTCCAAGATTTGGATCTTCTTGAATATATGAGATAATCTTGTATTCCAAGAATACTTATCCTCCATAATATCTTTCCAAGAAAATCAACAAAATCTAATCTTTCTTAATATCCTAATTTTCGAAACTTTAATGAAAAAATCAGCAATATAATTTTCTTTTTATTTTAATCACCTTATCATTATTGGGCTACTTAATGGGCTACTTGAGGGGCCTTAAGGAGAATTAAGATTGGACCTCCTAATGGACTTCTGAATTTCAATATTGAGCCCCAATATAATTCAGCCCATTAATATTAATTATTACCACTAATAAATTAATATTGCACTATCCATCTTAATCCATATTACGATAATATGGGCTCCCGGTTATTATTTCCCGCGTTTAAGATTATCAAGTCCATTAATTAATTGAGCTTCTGAATAGCTCTAAATTAATTAATATATTTCACCTTGGAGTAAAGACAGATCAACATTATTATTCGTACCGAAGAAACTAATTCTTCACTTGCAAGATTTGGTACAATAAAACTTCTGAGCCCACCAAGGGGACTAATCACACGAGCCGTACTCGCACGCGTTTCTCCGTATTAAATCTTAGCAACCGTCGTATGATTAATATTACTGTCCAAGACACAAAGTTCGAAGTCGCAATGATTCTCACCCAACATGAATCAAAGCAGTAACTATTAAGCACACACGGTCCTATTTAAGTGACGGAGATTAAGAAATCAACAACCACTGAGGTCTAATTCTTCACCTTTCAGAACAGAAGAATTTCTCCTCGCTGTAGGACCTCTTCAACACATACTAAATGTGCTAGTGCAATCTCTTAGTCAAGACAGACCAATTTGAGCCTTACACATCGACCTTTCACGGCGGATTGTTCAATTCCACCTAGGTCGTGAAAATGTACGTTTAATTACAAGTAAACTGTTAATGTTGTCTTCCGTGATCGGGTATCACCACATTAACTACAATGTAACACGTACATTTATTGAACGGTTTGCAATAGAAATTCAACATTCAATCATAACAAAAGCAAATGCGATAAAAGAATTATTCTCATAAAACGAGTGTTTGATACACGAGTTATACAAAGTAAAAGCATACTTTCAGGTATAACTCCAACACGTCCCTCGATCCACGATAGGCTCAGAAGGTCAGCTTTTGGCCGTTTGGGTCCGAATAGGGCAAGCAATGTGGTCCGGCGGGTCACACAGGAGAAACGTCCCGTTAGTTAGGGACTACATCGTGAGGAAGGCCCTGAGCCAAACCACGATGAACAACCTTATAACAGAGGAGCGCCTCCAAACGAGTGGCTTGACCTCAAGAAGACAATTGAGGAAATGAAAAAACAGTTAGATGCCCAAAATGGCGGGGGGCCCACAGTACTTCCATCATCACCATTGTCCCCTGCGATATTGAACGCACCGGTTCAAAAGAAAGTGCAGTTCCCAGCTGTTAGCCTATATGAAAGAAATTCAGACCCAAAAGTACACTTATCTAAGTACACTGATTACATGATATCAGTGAAGGCATCTGACGCGACACAATATCGTAATTTTCCTCTTACTCTTGGTGATGGCCCCCACAGATGGTTTTTCGCACTCGCCCCAGGTTCCATAAATCCGTTCATGCAACTTAGCAAGGAATTCTTGTCGCACTTTTCGACAGTCGGATCTTACCTCACGCAAAGACATAGACCTGCAGATCTGAAACAAGGAGATAAAGAATTCGATCGGGCTTTCCTTGAAAGGTTTGATAAAGTCATGCTAGAAGGAGAAATGGTGAGTGAAGATACCAAAATCGTGGCAGTGATGGCAGGACTCAACAAAGGAACGGACTTATGGAAAGAGATGTACCTAGTTTTCCCCAAGACATATTCCAAGTTTAGACATAAAGTTGGCATATACATTTCAATGCAGGAAACTTTACAAAAGGAATTGGGAGATAAAACCGACACTAAAAAATCGGGGAAAAAGTCAGGAGGAGAATACAAGGCTCCCAGAAACATGAAAGCCATTAGTGAGGGGACCGAGTTAAAGGAGAAGTTGAACCATGTCCTATCAACATCAATAGAGGTTGTATACTACAACGTGAAGGATAGGGATATGCTGTCAAAACCCCAAAAGATACGGTAGGAACGAGAAAAGTTGAATCCCAACAAATACTGCGCGTATCATCAAAATATAGGCCATTTCACAAGTGAATGCCGAGACCTCTTGAAACAACTGTGGAGATTTTACAAAGAAGGGAAGTTATCAGAGTTCGTGAAGAGGCAACCAGGCAAGAGGCCCAGGATGTCAGTTCCATCTAGATCGGAAGATGACGAAGAGGACGAACAGCCAAGCAGGATGGATAAGAAGGGTAAAAAGGCCTTCACAGCACCGGCAGAACCTGTCCGAGAAATCTTGATGCTTGAACCGGCCGAACCAGTCGGAGGTTGTTCAGATGGAAGACCTCCGATGTCCAAAAGAAAGAGAAAGACATACTTAAGAGCAGTAGCTCAAGTCACAGAAGTTGGGGTAAACCAAGCAACCAAAAAGACGGGAGATTTGGTGTTTTCTGAGAAAGATCTAGATGGGATACTCACCCCACACAACGACTCACTGATCATCTGTGCCAACATCATGGGCATCCGAGTCCACCGCCTTCTTGTGGACACCGGCTCGTACACGAATATCATATTCAAGAGTACACTAGATCAGTTAGGTGATTGTGAAGAGTATATAAAGGAATGTGACCATAAGATAGTAGGGTTCGGAGATGTTGTAACCGTTCCCTTAGATTTAGTTACGTTTCCAGTCGAGCTTCGACCAAGAATCCCAAAAGGAGACTGGCTAGAATGATAGAATTCTTGGTTGTAAATCAATAGTCTGCCTACAACGGGTTTCTCGGTCGACCTTTTATGAATGAATTCAAAGCGGTTGTTTCAACGTACTACTACTATCTTAAATTTCCAACTTCGAAAGGTTCAGGTACCGTTAAAGGTGATCAGAAGAAAGCTCGGGAATGCCTCCTGCAACTTCAACCTAACAACAACAGAGTGTCCGTCATGGACGAACAGCCGAGCAGCAGGGCTGAAGATGAACCCTCCATCTTGGATGAAATCATGGAGTCCACTGACACCGAAATGATGGAGGTGGACGACCAGCAGGGCGAGGACGAGCAGGAGGGCTCGGCCGAGCAGCAGGGAAGAGAGGCCGTACCTAGACTAAATAAAGTTAACGACATAGAACCAAGGTTAGAGATGGAGCCCATGATCGAGGATGAACTCAACTTAGAAGGACCCATAATCGATCCTCGTTGGAAGGGCCAGAAGAGAAGAGCAACCCCGGTTAAGGATTTGGAAGCAATAAAAGTCGACCCGAATTGAGAGGGCTTAGAATTATTCATTGGGTCTGAGCTCCTGGAGCCATACAGATCCAGAATGGAAGAATTTCTTAAGTCCAACCTCAACGTATTCGCATGGTCACATGCTGATATGGTAGGCATCAGCTCTGAGCATGCCTGTCATAAGCTAAATATTGATCCAACCAAAAAACCGGTGAAGCAGAAAAGAAGAAAATTCGGGCCTGACAAATACGAAGCACTGGACGGGGAAGTAAATAAATTACTCGACAATGATCTTATCAAGGAAGCCCTATGTCCTCGATGGGTAGCAAATCCAGTATTGGTGAAAAAACCAAATGACACTTGGAGGTTATGCATTGACTTCACGGACTTGAATGCCGCTTGCCCCAAGGACAACTTCCCACTACCTCACATTGACCAATTGGTGGACAACACAGCAGGACACGAACTCCTCACCTTCATGGATGCATTCGCCGGGTATCACCAAATCCCAATGCACCCGGACGACCAGGAGAACACAGCATTTTACACCAACAAGAATTTACTATGTTGGAAGAGGATGCCATTCGGGTTGATCAATGTAGGAGCCACGCACCAGAGACTCGTCAACAAAATGTTCGATGAACACATTGGCAGAACGATGGAAGTGTACGTGGACGACATAGTTGTAAAAAGCCCGAAGTAGGAAGATCATTTGGAACACCTGACACAAGCATTCGAGATACTCCGAGCATACAACATGAAGCTAAATCCAAAGAAAAGCAGCTTCGGAGTTCACTCGGGGAAGTTCCTTGGGCACCTGGTCAGTCAGCGAGGCATTGAGGCGAATCCATCAAAGGTCAAAGCGATCATGGACATGCAGCCACCAAGATCGGTCAGAGAGGTTCAACGACTAACCGAATGCTTAGCAGCGTTGAATAGATTCATCTCAAGATCCGGAGATAAGTGTCGACCTTTCTTTGATGCCATCAAGAAAGGGAAATTCCAGTGGACAAAAAAATATCAACAAGCATTTGAGCAACTATAAGAGTATCTTGGTGATACTAAGATTCTATCAAAGCCTGTCTCAGGAGAGAAACTGTACATGTACCTAGCTGCGTCAGAGGTGGCAATCAGCTCAGTCCTAGTTCGGGCGGAAGGGAAGTTCCACTTGCCAATCTACTATGTAAGTCAGGCCTTACATGATGCAGAGATCAAATATTCACCCATGGAAAAGTTGGCCTACGCACTGGTAATGAGTGTAAGGAAGCTAAGACCTTACTTCTTTGATCATCAAGTGGAGGTTTTAACAACATTCCCACTAAGGCAAATTCTGCAAAGGCCTGACACTGTTGGTCGTCTTCTCAAGTGGTCAATAGAAATAAGCCAGTTCGGAATATCTTATGCACCTCGAACAGCGATCAACGGACAAGCGTTAGCTGACTTCATAGTTGAATTAATCTTCCCTCAAGATCCAACGAGAGGTCATAACCATCCTTGACACATGTATATGGACGGGTCCTCAAATAACACAGCAGCGGGAGCCAGGATAGTGCTGATCAGTCCAGATAGGCAAGTGTTCACTTTAGCGGTCAGGTTTGAATTCATGGCAACAAACAACGAAGCTGAGTACGAAGCGCTGATAGCCGGACTACGACTGGCTCTGGCTGTGGGAGTTCGAAGAGTCCAAATTTATGGAGACTCCCAGCTAAGAGTCAACCAAGTCCATGGAGAGTACGAAGCTAAAGATGAAAACATGGCTTTGTATCAAAAAATTATTGCTCACCTGGCTTCACTCTTCGAGCAGATTTATATTGAACAAGTACCAAGGGACAACAACGCACAAGCATATGCACTTGCTCGCTTGACTACTAGCACGGGACCAGTAGAACTTTCACAAGTCACGATAACAAAGATTTCTCACCCATCCACCAGTGACTACAAGATCAGTCAAATTGAAGAAGAACTAACAGAGGAAGATTGGAGAACACCGATATACAGATATCTCAAAGACAACAAAGTGCCCGAAGACCCATAAGAAGCAGCTAAGATAGCCAAACGAGCAGCGAGATTTACTATCATGGATAACCAACTTTACAAAAGAGGATTTTCAATGCCCCTATTGAAATGTTTGGCAAGGGGGCAAGTCCAGGAAGTGTTGAAGGAAATACACGAGGGCGTATGTGGAAATCACGCAGGAGGGCGAGCATTGACATACAAGACGGTAAGACAAGAATACTATTGGCCATCTCTGTTACAAGATGCGATTAAAGTTGCAAAAATATGCCACAGGTGCCAGTTGCACCCCCAACATCCATAAGCCACCAACAGAACTAATTTCAGTAAATAGTCCATGGCCATTTGCAAAGTGGAGGATAAACATCATAGGACCTTTCCCAACGGGAAAGGGAAATGTAAGATTTGCAGTAGTGGCCGTGGACTATTACACAAAATGGGCCGAAGCTGAAGCACTAGTAACAATAACACAAGAAAAAAATGATCAGCTTTATTTGGAAAAACATAGTGTGCCGATTCGGAGTTCTGCAAGCAATATTGACGGATAATGGAAAGCAGTTCGAAGGAAAAAAGATAAGAGATTTCTGCAAAAAATGGGGTATCAAGAAACATTTTGCAACACCCTACCACCCTCAGTCTAATAGCCAAGTCGAGGCGGTTAACAAGATAATCAAGCATATCCTGAAAATACGTCTGGTGGATAAGAAAGGCAAATGGTCAGAAGAACTGCCCGAAGTACTTTGGGCATATAGGGTAGCACATAGAACAAGCACATGAGAAACACCGTTTGCTATGGCATTCAGTACCAAAGCAGTTATACCTATAGAGCTCAAAGTACCAACTGAAAGAGTAGCTGAGTTCGATGAGCAGTTAAACGATAAAGTGTTGGGCGCAGAAATGGATTTGATTGACGAAAAAAGAATCTCAGCAGAAATGAAAAATGAAATATACAAGAGAAGAATCGTGAAATATTACAATTCGCAAGTGAAAGTCAGAGAGTTTGAAGTCGGGGATCTAGTACTTCGAAAATTTCTAGCACCACCACCAGGAGTATTTGGACCGACTTGGGAGGGCCCATTCAGGGTAACCCACAAATGGTATAATGGCACATATGATCTTGAAGACATGGAAGGCAACTCGGCCCAATACACCTAGAATGCAGTGTTATTGAAGAAATATTATCAATAGTTTAGAAACCAATGTAAAGTTTTTTATGTAAATTATTGTTGAATAGTATAAGTTATTTAAGATGTGTATTGAAAGATTGGTAAAAAAAATTCAAATTTTTTGCAAAGTTCGTAAGAAGGAATAAGACGTCTGTTGTATTACGTGTTTAAATAGACAAGAAGGCATCAAAGCCCAGTTGTTCGCCTAAGGAGAGAAGCTGCTCGCTAGAGACAGTCAAGTGTCATAACACAATTCCAAAAGGAGGCGAGCAGTAGGGCTCCCAAGTCACTAAAGCCCAATTATTCGCCTCCATATAACAAAGTTGCTCGCCCAAAAGCTAAATGCACTTAAGCACAAAATATAGCAAGTGGCGAGCAACAAGGTAGGAAAGGAAATATAAAGATTGAGTTTTTAAAGAACCATAGAGGCCCATGCACGATCAATATACACAAGTTTGCAAGGAAAAGTATTTAACTTTCAATCAGAAAAAGAAATACTTAAGCAAAAATAAATAAGAGGCAAATAGAAGGCGAACAAAGGAAGCGTAAAGTGTAAATTCATTCATAAAAAAAGTCCCAAAAGGTGTACATTAATAAGAGGAGTACATCGTTCCTAAGTACATGAAACTAAAAAAGCAAAAGCTAAACAGAAAAGATTTCAAGACTCGGAGGCCGGAGGAGCTGGTGGAACCGGAGGATCTTCAGCAGGAGGTGGAGGGGCATCTTGGTTGGTCGCCACTGGGACCTGCTGCTCGCCTATTGCGGTGGAGGTGCTCGTTTTACCAAGAGGATTCGGAAAGAGAGGACTTAAAGCATCAAATACAGTGGCGTCTCGGTTGACCCCCATCCCTCCCAAATCGGCAACTGGGATGTCGAAACCGGCGGCCAGAGGGTTCTCAATGACGTAGTCCGCGAAGTCCTTGACGGTATTGGTCATCATATCAAGACTGTTATCCAAGGCATACTTCACAGACCTCACACAATCCGCGTACGCACAAATATAACCAAGGTTGGTGTTATCGGTTACATCCTGCACGTATGTAGTGTAAGATATGGCCCGTTTCTTCTCCCTCTCCAACCGGTCGATATGGACCTTTAGGGACTCAACCCGCTCCACCAAGCCGATTTGCTCCGTCTCCAAAACTCGCAGGCAATCAGTAGCAACACCGAAGTCCAACTTCAGCTTCCCTGAAGCATTAGAAGCAACTCTCTCTCGGTCTTCAGATGCCTTCAGATCCCGCTCCCAGGAGAGTTTGGCCTTGTCAAATTCGGCCTTCAGCTTGGCCAGCTCCTCCTCCTTCCTCTTCAGCTGAGCATCCCTGTCTGCCTCTAGCTGCTCTATTCTTCGCCCCAGGCCCCGGTTCGTCCGCTCGAGCTCGATAGCTTGGTCAAGAGCCCTCTGGGCGGAGATAGCTTGGTGACTGGCATTGTAGCTCAGGAGACGAGCGTTGTCACTCAAGCTCTGGCTCTGGAGAATTTCCTCGCCTGTCTTCGTCCAGGAGCGGGGAACACACTCTGTAGCCTGCCGGACGTGAGAGTCCTTGATCTGGTGATAAGCGGGGGCGGACTTGACGCAGCTAAATTGGTGAAGTACCTTAGCTCGCCCGGGGTACTCCTCTTTCTTGTACCTACACAAAGAGAAACAGTTAGCTAACAAATAAGAGGGGGCGAGCAGCTGGGCAAAGAGAAAGATACTTACTCCCTTAGCTTAACAGGGTCATATCCAAGGTAGGAGCTATCAGGTGAGGAGCTCCTTCCCCGTGCAGTGACCATAGCACCAACAACCTGCTGCTCGGTTACCTCCTCCACCGGCGAGGAGCGAGCAACAGACCTACTCGCCTGTGAGTGGCCTTGTCCCCTAGCTCGTTTAGAGTGATCATTCTCTTTGCGGGGGGCAGTCTCCTTCGTCAGCCTTTTCTTCCCCCGAGTATCTTTAGGAGGCGAGGAGCGGGGAGGAAGGCGAGGAGTAGGGACAGGCACTTGGGAAGCTTCTTCCTCATCATGCACTTCTGCCCTAAACTTGATCAAGGAGGTACAAGGGTCAAACTACTTCTTTTTAGATGGTTGGTTGGCCGCCATTTGCTTCACTCGGCGAGCAAGGAGGTGGTAACTTTCAGGAATTTGAGGAACAACTACCATTACTCTTTGAGCTGAAAATAAAACATAGAATCAATTCAGACGAGCAACAAGTCAGAGGCGACCATAGGTCATAGGCGACCAGTCGACCAAAAAACCATGAAAGTAAAATATATTAACTACCTTCAGGAACGTCGGCCTGAGCTTCCAAATGATGGGCACTTGTGGTGACGAGAGCAAGCTTCTGACAATGCACTTTGGAGAGATGCTTGATGTTACGATCATTCACGTTCCGGAGAGAAATCAAAGCAAGGACGTACAAGAACTCCTCACTCAGCTCAGGGTGCCCCCACTTTAGAATGCACGGACCTGTAAAACAAAAGAAAAAAGATTAAAATTAGTTCACCTTGGATATGATAAACCAAAAGGTGAAACCTACGCCGAATCTCTCCAAAATGTGTGGGGGATTTTATACGCCCAGGTCCTCCTGCAGAGTCAGAAGATGCCCGCCAGTCGCCGCCGATAAAGAAAAATTGTTTATGCCAGCTCTTCACTTTATTGGGCACCCCCTCGACCAGTTTAACACCGTTGCGAGCCTTAATATAGTACCATCCCAACCCCTCTTCATTGACAACTGAAGCGATGGCCATCGCATAGTAGATTTCCACAGTGCTAATCTTATTCTTATAACCCTCCAACCCGAAGAGAGTTATAAAGGCCAGCAGATTGCTCCACCCATTCAGAGTGATCTGGGTTATAGCCAAGTTAGTGTCTTCCAAAAGTCGCCCGATTATCGGATGCAGGGGTAAGGGGAACCCCGTATTAAGAACATCTAAGTTGATGGCAGTACATCCAGGGGGCGGATTGTCAGCAGTCTCCCCTTTCTGCGGAGCATATAAGTGGATGTCGTACGGGATGCGGAAGGAAGAGCGGATCTGGGTCAGGTCATCTTCTGTGACTACGCTCGTGATTAGGTATGAAATTGTCATGATTCGTCGTTAGAAATGCCCCAGTTTTGGTCGATTTTGTCGAGTATTTAGAGTCAATTAGGCATTATTTCTATACATTGATGAATTTATCTCTTTGATGCTAATAGGTGAATCAAGGGCGAAAAATGGAGTTCGTAGGAATTTGAATCGACTCAAACGGATGCCCGGGTGAGAAGATATCGAAGAAATACGATTGGTATTAGTGCAGAAGAAGAAAAGTATTAGTTGGGGCAATTTTGGAGTCACTCGAGTGGATCAACTCGAGCACTAGCGCTCGAGCGTGTTGCTCGAGCGCCCAAAACTTACAGAAAATTTCTTGCGCTCGAGCAGCTCGAGCGCCACCGCTCGAGCGTGTTGCTCGAGCGCCTCAAAACATGCAGAGATATTACAGCATTCGACCAGCTCAAGCGGAGGCGCTCGAGCACCTGCACCATTCGAGCTACACAGCTCGAGCGCCACTGCTCGAGCGTGCTAGCTCGAGCACTTTCAAGATTTTTGCTTCCGGATGCGTTTTTTGGCCCACGAGTTCACGATTCGGCCCGATGCTTATATATACTCGTCCCGAGCACGTTTTTAGAGAACTTGACACAACAACAGAGGATATCACTTGGAGAGTTAGTTTTTAGAGAAGAGGAAACGAGCAAGATCTAGATTTACGTTTTCGAGGTTTTCTTTACGAATTCATAGTACGGTTTTGCTTTTTACTTTCGTTTCTTTAGACCTTTCTCCGTTAATACTTTGAGACTTCGTTCTATTAATTTAATTTCAGTTCTT
Organism: Ballota nigra; assembly: GCA_947034835.1. Classification (NCBI taxonomy): domain Eukaryota; kingdom Viridiplantae; phylum Streptophyta; class Magnoliopsida; order Lamiales; family Lamiaceae; genus Ballota; species Ballota nigra. The sequence goes on along the minus strand of OX344728.1, from coordinate 38,633,943 downwards.
AGCATCTATTTCTTTAAACCCTAGTTTATGTTTGGTAATTTATTCCTCATAATCATTATGTTCATGTTCGTTACTTCTTCAATTGTTTTCGTTTCCGTAAAAGCCATGTCTAGCTAAAACCCTTGCATGCTTGGGGTAGGATGAACTCGTAGAAGTAGGTTGTGGGTATGTAATTAGG